>JZKD02S1337010.1:372143-384081 GCA_000966675.3 Picea glauca | reverse complement strand
ATGATATCTTTCCTACTATGATATAGAGAGAACTCTTAACTTATAAAGGATAACCCTATATAGGAGCCATAGTTATAAAATAGTGAAGTGTTAAAGTGGGTATATGGTTCGTTCTATTCCTTCTTGCTATAGAGTGTGTGAAGGATTTTGTTGGATAAGGGTGGTTATAGAAATCAAAATGTAAGTAGAAAGTGATCTGGTTGTAGCAAATTTTCAGGTCTTGGTATTGGATCTATGTTTGAATCCCCAGTTAAATGGGTGTTATTGAGTATTTCAATATCTAGTTCCTGAGTTCCTTAGAGTTAGTAATAAGATTTGTTATAGTCATATTATAGTCTTGATAGAGAGGTTTGGTTTAAATGCTTGGAGTAGTGATTCTTGCCTCCGTTAAGGGCTGTAGAGAATACAATATCTAAAGTCCTAAATGATAGTTCAAAAATAGAAAATATTAAGGAGTAAGAGACATTAATTCCTTCTATCTAATATCTAACTATCTCATATCTAAAGAAAAATAATAAAGGATATAATCCCTACTTCTTATCTAATCATTATAAGACTTATTCTAAAGAGCTTCTAAAACCTACCTTATAAGACATAAAGAGAGTAAAGAGTATCATTCTATTCCTCCTACTACTAACTAATTACTTAAAAGAAATAAGCTCCTTAAGATATTCATAAGCATACTTTCTATCTCCTAAAGAAACTTTATCTTAGTTGACTTATACTTTCTAGATCCTAACAAATATAAACTCTTATAAAGCCCAATTCCTACTCTTCATGCTTAAACAACACATAATATCTTACATGTTTACTAATATGAATATAAGACTTCACTATACTCTATAAGGAAAATATATCTTATTAAGACCCTTATACTGCATAAAGTAATTCCTAATATCTCTAATTAAATTATACATAATAAATATCTTAATTTCTATTCTTAAACATACCTAAACATAAGAATCTTAAATCCTAATCCACTCTGGAGGATCAAGATCCTCATCGAACCTCCTCTTGTATAGAAGAGATCCCATCTTGTATCTTTTGTAATATGGGTAACAGTCTTAGAAGAATCATCAATGAAAGAAATGTAATAGGTATTACATGTCAAGGAAGTTAATGACATGGGTCCACACATATAAATGTACCAAATCAATAATCCCTCTCATTTTGTGCTTATTTTTTAGAAAATCAATGTTGGCATTCCTATCAAGTGCACATCACTTGGACACTCTTGTCCTCTCCACCTTTAAATTAGGTATTTTCACCACCATTCCCTTCAATAAAAGAAAATATCCATAGTGAAAATGACCTAAATGTTTGTACCAAAGATCACATAGACTTTCATTGTAGTCCACCAAAGATCCATGCCTCATAGGATTTGCTAGCAACTTATAAAGGTGACACTCATCCACTCCCTTCGTTAAACCTCAACTAGGATTAAGGTTACATTCTCTGATGATCACTCATTAATCATTGAACTTAGTCATACACTTTATATATGTTAAACAATAAAATGAAAGAATATTTTGGGTTAAACCAGGGACATGCAATACCTATAGCTCAAGAACCACTCCTACAGATACGTGGAATAAGACATAACCCATCGCAATCACTAAGTATTTGGAATCATCACCAAGCTCCACCTGCATGATAGAATCAAGTTCTTGTAGTCTGAAGAAAGATAATATGTTTGTTTTAATGTGTCTCTAATCTCCATTGTCTACATATCACTCGAAACCATATTCAATGTTAGTGGAAATGCATGAAACCATGGATAAGTTTATTTCCAATTGCGGTGGAAGCTTATGCACACCTTGAAAATTGCTTATGTTGTTGTTTATTCTTACCCTTCCCATTCTTTTCAAGACATAGAGAGGCATAGTGACCAAACTTGTGGGAATTAAATCACTTCACATGGATCAGATGAATACCTTGAGTATTCCTTCTTTTTCCAACCCTTCTTGGATGCTCCCTTCTTTTATCCTTTTCTCACCTTCTTGATGAGGCCTAGGTATTGAACTTCCTTGAAACTAGATGAATCAATCTCTAATCTTGTAATTTTGTAATCCCATAGTTTCTCAAAAGTGGGTAACTTCTCATGAGCCCAAATACAATGAATGAAGTGATGCGATGATGGACCAAATCCATTCAAAGTGATCTGAACTAGCTCACTCTTATCAATTTGTTCTCCAATGGAAATAGATTGATATCTTAATTTTATGATCTTCCTCAGATATATTTCTACATTATTGGTCATTATCATGTGATTACCAATGATCTTGTTCCTAAAAATCATTTTATGGTACTTGTTTACACAGGCATAAAACATATCCTTCCCTATATTCTTCTTTGCGATGTGAAAGATCAAGTGATACTTCATCGAATCAAGAATGATTCACTTCACTATGGTTGATTTATCAACATGTTCTACCAAGTGTTTGGGATCAGTGGAAGGTGTGAACTATGTATCCACTAGATACCATAGTTCAACTTCATCCAAGATATTCAACATTGTGCATTTCCATGGCTCAAAGTTTTAATATCCATCCAACATGTGACACTCTCGAAGACTAAGATTGGTCATCACTACAACCCCTAAAATCACACTTGAATAAACAAATTAGATTAAAAATAAATCTACGACCTATTCCAAGTGCATATTTCCTATCTCAAGCAAATAACAACCTTCCAATCATTGGAATATCTTGGGAATCTCACCCAAAACAATATCACAAGTTTGGATCAATGTCACTAACTAAAGATCAACCATCATGCCTACTAAAACCCCACAAAAACTCCCTCTCATAGGCAAAAATGCATTCTATACAAATATCTTGAGGATTTCAATACAAATTCTCTAATACCATGTTATATTCCATACCTTGGTAAGATCTTGCACTTAAAGAAATTAACACCTAAACCTAGGTAGTGAAAAGAAAAAATCCTCATTCAAAACAATAATAAGTTAATAGGTTAATCTGCACACACTTTAGGTAATTAGAAACAACATATGCACAATAGAACTCTCAAAATTTAATCTATCTTATATTCACTGAAAGAAGAAAAAATACATTTTTATGGCTCAAAACTAAAAACCGTCATCCAACACAATGGTAAGCTCTAGGTATATTTTATAGAATAATACCAAGAGGGAAGATACAATGTATCTAGTCAAATGAATTAAGTTCCCAAGGTGTCTCAATGAAACACCATCCCTATTATATTTAGTGAATGTGTCGTCCTGCATGCATATAATTGCTAGATATAGAGTGCCCTAACTACAATAAAATAGTTAAATGCATCCATGTATACTCCTTGGGACTTGTGCCCTTCGCAACTCCTCATGAAATCAACCTTGCAATGCTAGGAATATACACCCTATCATAACAATAGATAATGCATGTAGTGAATAACAAATATTACTGAAGTGGATCAAGAGTCTAAAACATGAACTAGAACAATAATGCATGTGCCATCACCCTTACTCCTACATAACTCCAGTGTTTCTCTTAATAAAACTAGGGTTGCACCATCAAAATGATTTTCTCCACCCTTAGACTAACTTTGCAGGAATGGAGGTAGACTCTACTGGAACTACTATTCCATACAAAAGGTATGGAATTGCAATGGGTAGATTTCTTAGATACTAGTGGTAGGTGGGTCGGTGCCCTTTACCTCGTTTCTACCTATTCCTTTCCCTCTTGAATGGAAGGAACTAGAATTGGACAAGCTAGTGGTGAAACACTTGAGCATCCATACATGTGGGGATTTAAATCCATGCGTCATTCTTTAAGCCTTATAGAAACAATTGGTGATGATGTAACATTGCTTCTATAATCATTTACAAATGACAGAACATAGTTTTGATGTACTTGAATCCTTGGAACACATGCTAATACTAGAACTTGACCTCTAATATTCTCTATTGATTCTTATTAAAATAGCAAAGGCTCCTCCACATATGGTTATGCACCTAGGTCCTTTAGATATGGATATAAATCTAGACCAAGTGATGGCTCTCGAATTGGGAGTAGTAAAGAATAGCTAGTATGATCAGGTGTTGATCCTGAGTAGGGGTTTTGTCCCTTACCTTGTGATTGTGATATGATCAAAGGCCCAACCCAATGTGTAAATAAATGGAAAATGGGAAACAATCCCTAGACCCATAATCTGAGGCCAATAATAAGTGTCTACCAATCAGAATAAAAAACTGTGTAGCGTATGTATACTATTCTATATAGACGAGGCATAGTTCCTAATCCGAGAGATTGAAATGTGAGGATAGAGAAATATATGGAAATATAGGAGGCATGGGGGCATGGAATCCAAATAAAGGTCCTAAGGCCCCAGAGTCATAAAGTAACGCTACGGGGGAGGAGTCCCATTTTTAAGTGGGAAAAGCACACTAATCCATAAGCAAGGTGGAGAAACAACACCTAGGAAATAACACTTATAATATGCATGGACCTTCACTATGCTGAAGCAATCTCCATGACCGAGGTGGGTGGACTCTGCTTGACCTTAAATCCATATAATTTCTTGAAAATCCATAGTTAGTTATTGATCGGGTTGAAGAACCATCATCAGGAGAAAAGGCAAAGCTACAGGTGGCATAGAAAATAGAGGCAAAGGTAACATCAATAGAACATGTATCACTAATAGTCAAGGCCTAGTCATTGATCTTATTAACTGAGTAGATAAATATGTAGTTCCAACCATCCACCAACCAATAGTTATGAAGTGTTATGGAGAAAAAAATAAATAGATCTATATTAGTAAGGATAAACATATGGGTTGTTCATTGGTCTATATATTCGTGGAAGGATGCTCGAGATAGATCATGTGCCCCCTACAGTGCATCCGGTAGGATAATACCAAATATGATAAATTAGGGGAGGCCATATGCAAATGTATGAATTGGGTGCATTATTTTATTATTTCACATTGATTCCAATAGAGGAGGATTTTGGTAAGTGCTTCAAAATACGGTCAAAGAGGAACCTTGGACCCAATGGCCTTTACCTTTAGGTTTACCTTTACCTAAAGGTAAAGATATTTCATAGCCTGGACAAAAGGTACAAAATTGGGGTGGGGATTGGATCAAAACATATTCATCGGGTATTAATAATAAAACATATGCATTGGGACACATAACCGATGATTCTGATTAAACATCCATATTAGTATAGCTAATCAGGGATGATTTTAAGGATATAAATTTATTTTAAAATGTAGAAACCTTGTCGAATCTTACTAATCCTTCATATGCTAACTATAAAATGTTTGGCAATATTTTTGTAGAAAATATTCAAATTTCTAAGGATTTTATATATTTTGTATACAATTTTGGTGATTTTTAAGGTAAAATAATTTTATCCTATAGAATTTGGGTGAATCATTTTTAGAATAGAGAATCATGTTTTTGGAAAAACCATGGAAAATTAGCCCATGAGAGAAATTTAACCCCTAAAATCATCCCGGTAGCTAATCATAACGAAGTGAATCCAACCACGATGTTCACATACCAAAATCTACGATACTTTGCTAAGCACCAACCTTAATTGATCCAATCATAACAAATTGAATCACACCTACCCATCCAATGGAAACCATCTCTATCTATGCTTAGAATCCATCCCCTAGAATCTATCCAATGCTCCTATATCTCCAGGCTCCATGCCTTATTAGGAGGTTTTGAAGAATATAGGTCACTAGGCCAAGGAACCATCCCATCTTCGAGATCCATCGTATAGAACCATCACAACCTCAATCACACTCCCAATTACAAAAGAAATAGATCTAAGCTAAGCTTACAGATTAATGTGCAAGTGGATGGATGTAACAAGGTGATTCAAAGACCCCTATTAGGTTGAGGTTACATTAAAGGTATTCCCCCTAGGTTCTTACTCCCCATTCTAGTTCCATCAAGGGAAAAAAAAGAAGCTTCCTTTACAGTTACAATTCCTCCATACGTGGTTTCATAAGAGCATCGGGGGAAAATCGATCTTTGTGGGAAGAGATCAAGTCATTGCAAGTGTACTATAAATTTCTATCTAGAGTGGGCATACCAAATGTAATTTCACTTGTGAAGAGAAAATATCAGCTCGATTGTTTCAATCACCACATTAATAAATAAAACTCTCGTTTGTTTTTTCAGTAGGATCTTCAATTCTGCTTCTCCTCACAACAACTAGAGGTTGTTCCCTTTCCTTGAGCATATGTAGTCACTAGAGCTATTGTTGTAGATGTTCATGTCTTAGTGGAATCTAGAGCATACCTAGGTTGAATTGAATCCTGGAAAATTAGGGAATATGCATTAGCCTCCCAAGTCGTGGTGTTCAACAACAATTATCCAAATTAGAGTTTTGTTTGTAGCCTTGATCCTATGCTCTAGTCTATCATTTTGTGCAGTACCAAACTAAGTCATAGTTCAATATTCCTGATGTGCAAGATCGTTTTCAATGTTTTTGGATACAAACAAGAATTTCTTCATGGAACACTACATTAAATTTAGGTGAAGGACTCAAAATTTCATGTAGTTAGGAAATATATTCAATACACAAATATAAATCCTATGAATGCTTCCTTGTTATCATGCATGTTAATATCTCTTTAGAGCACTGATTATTGTTCATGGACCTTGAGAAACCTATTTATGCTCATTAACAATCCAAAGGCCAAATCAATATAATGAAACATTGGTTTGGACTTTGTTTCTTTGGTGTTAGTTGTTTTGGTAGTCCTATAGTTTGTATAGATAAAATTTTGATATCTTAAAAGAAAGGATGTAGTTTATTATTGCCATATTTGAACTATGTTATAGCACATAGACATTTATACTATGTAAAGAGGACTATCTGTGGATTTGATAGTTGATAGTTTATTATTGCCATATTTGAACTATGTTATAGCACATAAACATTTATACTATGTAAAGAGGACTATCTGTGGATTTGATAGTTGATGAAATATTTTTGGTTTTGTTTATATGGAAATGATTAGGAATGTTAATTGGGTTTATCTCGATTGATCGGTAACCTGGAAAAATATGGAAAATTTTAAGAATACGTTATAAGTTAAAGAAAACCATAACATTAGTTATGGAACTTACAATTTAAATAAATGGTTCTAGTTTTTTCTATGTTGTAATTTATAGTAATTAGAAAATTTGTTGAACCACTTACTTTGTACTATGTTTATAATTTATATTTTATCTATAAAGATAACTAAAAAAAATTGAAAATTCAATATTAATATATAGATATGAATTGTTATTTTGATTTTTTTAACATATAAGTTATTATTTAAGTAATTGTAGAATTTTAAATGATTATAATTTATATTTACATTTGAAATTTCATTTTATTATTGTCATTACAGGACCTCTTCTTGAGCTGAAGGAAAGTGACTTTGATGCATTTCATATAATGTTCAGTCATTGCATCCCATTGTTTCTCTCTGAAGAAGTTGTTTCCCTCCTTCCTCACCTCCTCCACATACATAAATATTCACATACCATCCAGAAATAAACAAAAGATATAACCTTGGAAACCCAATACTAGAGAAAACCCAACTAAAAGGTGAGGTCACTTTGTTCTCTTTTCTTTAAATGCAAGTACAAAGAAAGAGACACTCTTTGCAGAGTTGCCTTAGACACCATGGCCTGTATGACTACTACAGAATCTCTATTCCTCTATATTTCTCTCAGAATACCACTCCTAAGTGCTCTACTCAACTATTGAACAAATACAATGCTAAATAATGAAACCCCTTATCCTCATAGTGGTGTGGTATTTAACATCGCTCAATAGCCATCTAGGGGTAGGGTTTTGACTTCCTCAACCCTCAATTGTGATAAGGTTTTGGAACTTCTAGAATATTGTTGAAATTCCATATGTGGATATCCCCATATGCATGAGTAATGGGGGTTGACGTGGCATTTGCTCGTATCCTGGGGATCAATATGGTAGGTCAACTTCCAGGAGGCATAAATTTTTCATACAAGCTCTAGTTGATGTGATGTTTGCACCATTGGAAAGGTCTTAATGTGTAGAATAGATTCAAGGTGTTTGAGATAAAATAGAGATAGTTTTGACCCCTAAAAATGCCATTTGATGCCTCAAAATGGCTCTTGAAGGTTTCAAACCCCAATTTTACAAACTAAAACCTACCATTAAAATAAACCTACAAGCTAACTCCTCCAATTTTTTCCACTTTGAAATCATCAAGATAGATGGAAAATACTTTAATGATCCAGTCTGGATCATATAGCCACCTTGGCTCCTATAAGGTAAAGTATTAGTAAAGTCTCTTGATGTTCATCTGCAAATAAGCATCATTGTATATTACTATCTTGCTAGCCTAATGACAAGGACATTATTGCCCTTAAGAATGGTCGTGATAATGCTTATCTTGAAGGCATCAATGTAGAGAGTACCATGGATAGTCGGTTTAATTTCTTAAGATGTATTTTAGTATACATTGTTGGTTCTATGGTTTTTTTCATTGGGAGTTCATAGTTTTTGGTAGATGTAGAGGGTGATGCAAAATGCCAAGATCACTATGTTATGTTTGTTTGTGATAGTGACAGTTCAAAGGGCCAATATTGAGAGTCACTACAACTGTTCATCATGTTGAGAATACCTGAAGCCTTGGGGAGGTTAGAGCCACTGGAAATTTTTAGAGGATGTGGCCTTTTTCTCTTGGCACTTGTGCATTCTATGTCAGTGGAAGAGGATGAAGGCATGTATATATTTATCCTTTATTGTATGGTTGGTAAAAAATGGTTCAATTGTACTCAAATTTGTGCCAATGTTTGGATTTGCAATTGAAATCATCTACAAATTTAAAATAAAATTTTTTGTATTGGACACACAAACAACACTGAGAGGGGGTGAATCAGTCTATGGATTTTTTTACTCCTTTACAAAACACCTTAGTTAGAAATCACCATTTACTCATCATCCATTACTTTTAGATGTAGAGGGTAATGCAAAATCCCAAGATCACTATGCTATGCTTGTTTGTGATAGTGACAACTCAGAGGGCCAATATCTGGAGCCATTGCAATTGTCTGTCATGTTGAGAATACCTGAAGCCTTGGAGAGGTTGGATCCACTAGAACTTTTTAGAATATGTGGCCTTTTTCTCTTAGGAAATTTTGTGTTATGTGTTAATGGAAAAGGATGAAGGCATGTATATCTTTATCCTTTCTTGTATGGTTGGTAAAAAATGGTTCAATTCTTGGTAAAGTCTCTTGATGTTCATCTACGAATAAACATCATTGTATATTACTAGCTTTATAGCTTAACAACAAGGCCATTATTGTCCTTAAGAATGGTTATGATAACACTTATCTTAAAGGCATCAACGTAGAGAGTACCATGGATAGTCAGTTTAAGTTCTTCAAATGTATTTTAGTATACATTGTTGGTTCTATGGTTTTGTTCATTGGGAGTTCATAGGTTTTGGTATATTTAGAGGGTGATGCAAAATGCCAAGATCACTATGCTATGCTTGTTTGTGACAGTGACGATTGAAAGGGCCAATATTAGGAGTCACTACAATTGTCCGTCATGTTGAGAATACCTGAAGCCTTGGGGAGGTTGGAGCAACTAGAACTTTTTAGAGGACGTGGCCTTTTTCTTTTGGGAACTTGTGCATTTTGTGTCAATGGAAAATGATGAAGGCATCTATACATTTATCCTTTCTTGTATGGTTGGTAAAAAATGGTTCAATTGTACTCAAATTTATGCTAATGTTTATATTTTCAATTGAAATCATCTGCAAATTTAAAATAAAAAATTTCATATTGGAAACATCGACCACACTGAGAGGGGGGGTGAATTAGTCTAGGGATATTTTTACTCCTTTACAAAACAACTTAGTTACAAATCACCACTTAGTCATCATCCATTACTTTCATTTATAACAAGTTGTATGTACTCATATCTCAATAACAAAAATCATCAATAAACCATCATCATGAAGAATATAAGGAACACAAGATATATGTACAATTTTCTTTTATATTACAGACTACAATCCTTGGGGGGTTTTTTCAGAAACAACTGAATAGAGAAACAACTCCACAAGAGCACCAACTCTCAATGCAAGACTCAGCCTGCAAATCTTAGTACCAACTGAGAAGAGGAATCCAACCCTCAAGTACAAGACCCAACTTGTAGACAGAAAGAAATCTATCAAACTATACCAACATTATATACCAACACAAGTGTATTACCTATGCACCACACAACATGTCAGATCAATCTCATCATCCAAATTAGATCTACTCACCAATATCAATCACCAAGACAAATCTCAACAATATAAATAAGATAACCAACAAGATACCTCTTGAAAAATAGACAATACATGAAGGTTGAGAAAATAAAGATTAGAGTATAAAATAACCATTCCTCTTATTGAGTGAGAGAGGGGCACCTTTTATAAGAAAGGTGAAATTTTCCTCATTGTTATTAGTTGCTTACAATATAATTTGTTGAAGTCAACAAAATGACTACAATAGAAACAATTGACATTAATTATGGAAATCCCCCTCATCATGAGTGGTCAAGGAAGTGGTGCACACTTACTAGTGGCCCAATTCCTCCATGTTTATATCCAGAAGCATCCCTGCTTCCACCAATGACTCAAGGAAATTGTGTTGCAATGTCTCTATAGACATCTATTTGGCATGAGATGGTGTCTATCCCTTTCAACCCACAAGATGCGAAACATATTTCTGCTAGAGAGTGGTCCAAGTCTTGGAGTCAAGAATGGTATCAAAGAGCAACGAAGGTTCAAAATATGGAGTATTATCTACTGGACGATGGAATGTGATGGTTTCTTCAAGAAAATGTGGTTTGAACAACTTGAGATTGTTCACATTGAGCACATCGTGGATGTTGATATGGGAAAGCAAGTCTAGGCAATATGCATTCTTGCCAATTCGTTCCAGAACAATGTATGGGTCATAATGCAGTGGGTGCATCTTATGGTGTTGGCCTTTGAAGTGGTGCTTGTATAACAAGAGACAACACGGTCACCTCGCTGAAAGAACAATTGTGTGTGATGCTTTTCATGCCTCTGTTTTGCACGTTCTTGGGCTACTTGTAAGGAAGTGACTACCTGGATATGGCATTGTGATATATGGTGGATAAAGCACTAAGCTAAGTGTTGTTCCTATTTATAGTTTGAAGAGTCTAAAGGGTTGAGAGTGAGGGGGATCTCTGAGGGCACAAGGGAATGAAACCCAAAACAAACTTCGAAGGGAAAGAAACTAGTGGAGGAATGTGTTTCCCAATTGTAATTATGTTGTATAATATGTAGATAAGAGTTTTTTTAGACAAATAACTGTGAAAGAAATGGAATAGAGTATGATTGGCAAATTTCATTTTATCATCGGTCTGGGGGTGAAATGTAATGGAAAAATGAATTTATCAACCCAACAAGAACGAGAGAGTACACTAGAAGGTGTTAAGGAAGCGAGAGTCCCTATAAAAAATAATGATACTGGGAAATCCAAAGTGAGGAAAAATATGATGGAAGAAGAGGTTTACATTTTGAGCAACAGAGGTAGTCTTATGGCAGGAGAGAAAAAGAGCCATCTTAGAAAAATGACAAACGATTATCCAAATAGCATCATGTTTGTGGACCATGGTAGAAATGCCAGTTAGAAAATCCATGGAAATGGATTCCCAAGGACGAGAGGGCATAGGTAAAGGCTAGTATAGACCATGCTTACAGTTGGATGGCCTATTTTTTGAACAAAGAAAACAAGAACAAATGAATTTCTCTACCTTTTTTGGTAGCACAGGATAGTAGAAGTAGTGATGGAGATTGAGGATGGTCTTGGCTATGCTAAAGTTCCTCCCACATGCAGAGGTGTGTGCATCTCGGATGAGAATAAGATGATATTCAAAATGTGGCA
>JZKD02S1337010.1:347686-369316 GCA_000966675.3 Picea glauca | reverse complement strand
GAAAAATAATAATAATAATAGAATAATTAAAATATTCAATTCTAGAATAATTAGTAAAAATAGGATAAGGTATTAGATTAAATCTAGTATTAAATTAAGATAAAGGAGGAGAGACGAAGGTTGTTTGTAATAGAAAAAGAAAAAGAATAATTAAACTATTAAGATTGAGAAAGAGAAACTAATAAAACAAAGATAAAGATTTGAATTAAATGAAATAATAATAAAAAGTCTTAAAATAATGAAGTATTAGAATAATAAAATATTAAATTAAAAATAAAGATAAAGTGTTAAAATAACAAAGTCTTAAATAAAATAATAAAGGTTTATACTAGTTTGGAATAATAATGCATGAGAATAAAATAAGGTGTTAAATTAAAGTGAAAGGAGATAAGATAATGTAAGAAACAAGAATACAAATTTTAGTAAGATAAGGGAAAGGAGGGAGTCATAGAGAAATGGGAGGTTGTATTATGTGAAGACAAGGGGGAGGTAAGAGACAAAAAGGGGGTAAAATTGTTAGAAATAAGGGGAAATGAAGAGCATGATAAATAGAGAGATGGTGATTAAGATGGTGATTAAGGGGGAGAAATGATAATAGTTTGGTGAAGGGAGAAGAATTAAGGCAAATCATGATAAAAAGAAATGGTAAAGATGAAATAAAAATAATCTTGGAAAAAATCAAGAGAGGAGAGGTGAAACAATGCATTTGAGTTAAGAGGTAAGGGGAGAAAAGGTGAAGAGACAAAGAGACACAAAAGACGGAGATTAGGGAAACAAAGGCCAAAAAAGGGTAAAAAAAGAAGCAAATAGAACCATGGGACTATAAGGGTGGATCGGTTGGAGGAAGAGGCTAGAGGAAAATTATCAAGGGAGAGGGGTTTAATGGTCAAGGTGATGGAGAGTGGGTTTCCAAGCATGGCTTAGTTTGTAGACATATTCATGGTTGAAGGTATTAGGATGTTTCTCAATTTCAATGGCTTCTTGAATGAGACATGAGGTGTAATGAGGGGTGGGAGATAAGATTTTAGCTTGGTCAAAACAAGTAAGGTGCTTTGAATTATAATAATGTTCGATGATGGCAGATTTTGAAATTCGGTTATCGGTAGTATCAACTATATGCTCTTTGAGTCTATCTTTAAAGTTTCTTCCAGTTTGGCCTATGTACAATTTCCCATAGGAGCAAGGAACTTGGTAAACTCTCGAGCTGAGCATAGGGTCATATTTATATTTAATTGTTATAAAACATTATTTAAGGGTTTTATAAGGTTTGAACATGGTCTTGATATTCTTCTTAGGTAATAGTTTCATTATGTGATCGGTGGTTCCTTGGATGTAAGGAAAAGAGAGGAGAGAACAGGGGGGAGATGAGGAAGGGGTGGTTTTTGGTTTTGGTTTATTTTTTGCGCAGAAGGCTCTGCTAATATGATAGATAAAGTAGCCATTGGGTAGAAGGGTTTTGGTTAAAAGGTAATTTTCCTCCTCAAGGAATTGCGTAGTTGTTAGCACAGGGGTAGACCCAGGGTTCAATGCTCAAGAGCGCACCAACAAAACCCTAACTACCGGTCCTTTCGACAACACCTATGAAGCAGATGAAGTCTCACCCAAGTTAGAGGTAGGGGTGGTTGCATGACTCATATGTCTGCAACCTTAGCTGGGACACAGATCTGTGATTACACTCTTAACAGAGCACTCAACATCAATAGTTCACTTAGAATTAACCCTTATCTTACTTCGCAAGTAACACAGAGAATCACAGTATATACTTAGATTCAAGAAGATTTAGCACCTAGCTGCAGCAAGATAGATTGGATTCAACAGATCAAGCACTAAGCATCTTATATATCAGACCTAACATTCATTCATATCTCATAAGCACAAAGCATAACTAGATCTATCTAAACACATCAAGGCATTTAGCATTAGATCGAAGCACATAACACAACACACAAAGTTATCGTGGTTCACCCCCACCTTGGGGCTATGTCCACAAAGTATTCTTCTTTATTATCTCAGTCAAGCAGTTACAACACAGAGCTTCAATAATCATTACTTCACACAGGAAAAAAGATCTGCGCAGCTCGCTAGATCCTTCTTCCTTTCACTTCAACACAAAACTACAACAACTTGCACTGAGATCTTCAAGCTTCCTACAATCATGCAAAAATCACTTACAATAAGCATCCAATCACATAGATCTAGTTGCTAGCACTAAGCCTTTAGCTATACATCACATAGATGTACTACTGTCTCTTACTTAGATTGCCTAAATATTTATTTATAGATTACAAAATGGGATTAAGCATGGGTAAACCCACGGGATGACATCCCTTTCCCATTACATTAACCCAAAAACCATAAAAGGACCCAAAAATAGGTATTTCTCCCCCAATTTCCGCTTCACGTTGCGCTCCATCTTTGACTAGCTGTCGCAGTCCCAAAAACGGTCAAATATGACCAAGTATTATTCAAAAATTGGTCAAGGAACAACAAGAGCAAATATTTGAAGGGCATGAGTAATTAGGGTTTTTAGGACAATGAATTTTTGACCTGGGTGATGGTGGGAGATGGAATTTAGATGCTTGTCAGTGTGGGTTTTCTTCCTATAAAATTGGTGGGATAGGGAGCTATTGGGAAGACGTGAGATGAGAGAATCCAAGAAAGGAAGGGAGTTGTCTTTTTGGGTTTCCATAGTGAATTGGATGTGGGGGGGAAGACTATTAAGATGATTAAAGAAGGAGATTAGTTTGGATAATGAGAAATTGTTGTGGATTTTGATGCCTTTGTTGAAGGATGATAATTTTATCAAAATTTTATAAAAGAAATTAAGAGACCCTACTTGCTTTATAGGCCTCTAGGAACATGACAATCTAATATGAATGCATCCATTCCTTGTCATTTAGACTAAGATGCTTATGGTTTGGAGTTCCCTAAGGTCCATGAAAACACAAAAATAAGAGAAATTACTCATCAAGACCACCAAGTATGTTTTCTTATTGAAGATATTGATTGTTAACTTTGTCTCTCAAGCGATGAAAAAATGCATGAATGAGTGAGAAGTTAGAGCATAATCCCTAATGCATAAGTTTAATGATAATAACAAATATGTTACCTTCTCCCCTTAAGAATCCCACCCAACGTCAAATTTTTTTTTCCCAACATTAATGCTACAAAGGATATGTCTCGTTAATCTTGGGCTCCGGACAGGGTAAGAGGGAAGATATCTATGGGGCCCATTCTCAAAATATTTGCAAAATATCGTCACACTAATGTCAACGTCACTAGAAACAAGAAGAAGAAAGTGAAAGATTGTTATCGAACTAATCGGTAGGTGCAGACACTAATAGATCTCCCTAGATCCACCTGGATCTAGAACAAAACAGGACAGGACAATACTCTTTCCCTAAGTTGTATTCATTGAATTTGCTAATAGGAAGGAATAGATAACATACCTTGATATCACTTCCTTAGATCTCTGTTGATCCCAATTCACTCTGGTTCTCTCGTGAAGTCAATTCCAAGACAACAGAAACCAACCAAAGTGAAGATGGCAAAATATATTCAACGTCAACTTATGCATATGGTCAAGGAATTACACAATAAAGTAAGAGTGACTTTATGGGAAAGGGACATGTCGTTGTATCATATTAATTCAAAGTAGAAGATACAACCTGATCACCTTGATGTCGCAAGCTTCCTTTCGATGGCTCTTGGTTCCAACACACACACTTGTTCTTGAACTTGCATGAAGAAGATCTAATACCTCTTGATAGACCAACTAGGGTCTCCAAGATTCTGTCGCAACAGGGTTCTTCACACAATTCTTTCACCAATTCTTCATTCAATCTTGCTTAAACTTTTCCATAAGATTCCTTTCAATATATAGGAGAGGGTGAGATGGTTACATGGATGAGAATGACCCCATCAAATCAGAGAAGCCAGTAAAATGACAACCATACGAATGCCAACTCATTCTCTAGAAGATTCCCTTCTAGAACCCTCGCGACCTCTTCTCTTTTCAAAGCCTAAAAACAAGTTCGCACCCTATGTATAGAGTAAACTGTGAGAAGTTTTCACCCTAGATGAAGGAGACCTGTGAGAATTAGGCATTCTAGCACCCTAGGCTATAGGAAGCCTATGAACTCACTTTAAAAATAGGTTTTCTGGAAGGAGATAAATGCCACTTTTCTCAGGAAAGAGTTCTTGTTGGGAGGTTGAATACACCCTTGTTAAGATATCACCAAGATGACCAAAATCATGTGTAACAGAATGCCTACCAAAGTATGAGGATGGAATCTGTGACAGTCGAAATACTTTGTAAACTGCGTGTGTGTGCCAGAAACTAGGAGCGCACCTAATCAGAAACCTGCAAACAATCAAGCATCTGTAGAATATAATACCAGTTATGAGGTAGGAATTCCCATACTCAGATCACATATGGATGACATCATGAACTTAGGTCATGGCCACCAATCATACACTGTGGATCCATGCCATAAAAAATTACTGCACAACCACCAAGAATACACTATGGATCTATGCAAGAATTCCCAAAATAGGACGACATAGCCACACGACATACAAAGTGGATCTATGTGTCGACAAATAATACATATTCCATCGCAACCTGGATAAAAAATATGAGACCCAGGGTCTTCAATCCTGCACCTGAAAGTATGAATCTAACCATGTGATTACATGTGCTGAAGTTGAACATGGTAGAAACCACTTGATTACCGGTCAATGATGCAACCGTTAACAAGTGCGATGGAAATCACCATTAATGTCAATGACTCCCAAGGTACACTAGTACAATCCACCGAATGTGAATAAATGAGTTGAGGTCAAACATTCGACGGAATCTCCTAATTAGGGGTCAATGATGAAAACCCACTGTCGAAAGCGAGGAAACCTGCCATTGAGGCATGCAAGTTCCAAGGTACCAAATAATTTTTAAGACTTGTTTCCGGATAATGAGTTGGAGTCGACGAAACAAAACTCATCACAGGAGGGCCTTGATGTATCCCCCATCAATGACACAAAATGAGTAACACATTTTGAAGGTGAAATAGAGTACGATATAGGTCGAATTGGACACAGGGAAGGTCGACACGGTGAGAATGGACAACTGCAGATGGATGACTCAATAGAGGTTTCAGATGAACTTCTTTTGAACATATGAATGACATGACCAATGATTTGGCAGCACTGACTCAAAGATGAATCAGGATATGACCTTGTAGCAAGTTCAATGAGAGACAAATGGATTTCCCAAACTGACTTCAAATAATGAATAGGGGGTGTCATGTTCAAGAGCAACACTTACTACCAATAATATGAATACAAAAACACATCCCTTTCCAAAATTTCCCCCCACCATTTCTGGGGAGTACCTTTTTTATTTTTATGCAAGCTTGAGGAGGATAACATATGCTTGTTGATGTAGGCTCATCCTTCGGACGAGTCCCTCCGAGTATGTTTAACGAATCCTACGAAGGAGTGGTTCAGTCCCATTATGGGTCTCGATGTTTGTTTAACGAGTCCAAAGATAGAAAACTTGAATGTTTTTCATGATTATAGAGTCTGGAAAAACACTTAAAAGAGAACTCTCTCAGTTCCTTTTTCATAAAGTAGTCTGAAGATAATGAAAAAGAGATAAATTATCTCCCAACAGATGCTTTCTTCAAATACTTTAACGAGTGTGAAAATAGCAAGATCGCTCGACAATCTTTTCATGTTTAGAGAGTCTAAAAAGATCTTAAAGAGGACTCCAGGGGGGTTCATTTTTCGTATAAACTTGATGAGACCGAAAAAGTGATAAAAGTGTGCTCGATTACATTCTCAAGTATTTTCGAGCGTGAGAATGAACAAAATACCAAGCTCGAAGTTTTGTCTAAAAACCATAAAAAATAATTAAATATGCGATGAGAAGATAAAATATTTGTACTCCTTCGTGTAGACTTCAAAGTCATTACACCTACAAAGGTCGCACTCATAGGGCTATTAGGCATTTAATGAATAAAATAATATAAAAATCATAAACATGGTAAAAATAAAATATAAGTGGGTAAAAGGATTTTTTACCATAGTTATTTGTGACTTTACCAAAAATTTAGCCCCAAACCCCTTTTTGCCCTTGATTTTCAGTGCTCGATTGCGGGAGGTACAAGCAACCGGTTGACGATCTGTCTCTGTCAGTGAGGTAAGATCCTTGTCTTCTACCTTCTCATGGTTCAATTTTTTTCTTTCATTGGCAAATTTCAAGTTTTTGAGTTTTTTTAGGGCCAAAACTTGTGCCCAGGCATTCCCGTAGGCTATCCATATGGGACCTACGAGAATGCATGATTCTCATAGGTGGCCCCAAAGGAACCTATGAGAACCTCACATTGTGCCAAAGGGGCACCTGCGAGAACCAAAAAATGAAAATTTACTTTGGTTTTTGCTCAATGAAAAAGTACCAAGGTCTAAAAAGAGTTACTGACTTTTCTTCTTATGGTTCTTGTGCAGGCATTTAACTGGCACGATGGTTCTGGAGTGGCATGAAATACAACATGAATAAGATGATGCTATTGCTGGGAACAACCCGGGCACCGTTGCCACTTTACGAGACTGTGGTCTTCTGAAATTCTTTCGGATCCCAGGTATGAGGGCCCAAGTTAGGCTGTTGGAGTACCTCGTCCATATGTGGGACATGGACCAGCAAGTATTCCACGTGGGGGTCCACACATTGTCTTTGGATATTGAGGATGTTTTCTTTCTAACAATATTATCATGGCGTGGGTACCATGCTAGCTTGACTGGTAGCTGAGGTGGCAGGTTTCCTATGAGTGAGTATTACCGTCGGTACTGTGTTCCAGAGGCAGAAAGAAGCAAAGGAAAGGTGGCTATTTGGGGGGTCCAGGATTTGACCCTTCGCACCATCTTGTTCACCATTTCTCATATGGATAGGAGTGCTGCTCCACAAATGTCTCTCCAAAGCTATTTCCAATACGCCATAGAGTGTACTGAGCTTCGGGTTTTTAACTGGTCAGACACAATCCTTCATAGCATAAAGAGGCAGTTGACAAAATGTAGGAAAGGTGACCTGAAGCAATTCAGGTACTGATCACTTTTGGTGTCCTTATTTATTGAGAGGGTCCCCTTGTTGAGGTTGCAATTTGAGTGGGGTTTACCGACTCTAGAGGATCCCAGGATGTTGATATGGTACAACCTCATGGCCCGACATGTAGTGGGGCCAATCATCAAATATAACGATTCATTCTTTGACTGGTTGCAGCCACAGATGCTGATGGTAGATGATTATGCCTATGTCGGATTGGATTTCCAAGGGGACCCAGGCTTATCCCTACCTGAGGACGCCTAATGGGGAGATCTAGGTAAGAACTACACTTTTTGTTCTGTTAAATATTTTTGTAATTTTTATCATATGAAATGTTTTTTTTATGTTCGTCTAAGGACTAATCAAAAAAATCACTTTTGAATGACACATATGTGGGGCCATACTGACCTCCGGGTACATCTCCTATTCAGTGATGAGGAGAGGTGGCTCCAGTGCCACGATGGGATGATGAAGATTATGAAGCAGTGGAGAAAAACTTGGAGGGGTTAACTGCTGACATTCTGGACATGACTATCGGGGAGGTCCCTCGGTGTTATCAACACCATACTGTGGGGGTGTTAAAGTCCATTGGTCGACTACTTCGTAGGGTGTCGCAGGTAGTCATATGTTATCGTAAGAATCATCCATGATGCTACTTTGTAGAAGCTATGAGCTTCAGATTTTGAAATTTTGGTCCTCAGACAGGAACTTTTTGTAAACAAACTTTTGATCGTTATATATACATATATATGGCTTCTACCGGCTTATCTTTTGTTGTGTGATACTTGTGATGTGATTGGTTTATAAATGGCCTAAATGTCTGTCTAAAACATAATTATCTAATGCATCAGTTAATGTATTTAGACATCTAGGAATATGTTGATACTCAATATAATCAAAATAACGTTCCAAGAGGCGAATTCGCAAATATACCCGTATTAAATCAGAACTTTGAATATCATAGACATTACTTAACTGTAGTACTATTAGCTGCGAATTGAGTCATACAACCAAGTGACAGATACTGAGCAAGATAACATTAATCAATAATTCGATAACGGTTCTATACTCTGCAATATTGTTGGTCGCACAGCCAAGACACACACCTCATAGAGTGATGAGTTCGTTTGTAGGGGCGTAAATTGCCCAACTAGTAGAAGCAAGGTTCTAAGTACTACGGCTAGCGCCATCAACGAAGCCAATGTGGGGTAGTAAAGATTCTAACATCTGGAAACCAAACACAACGTAAAATAAGGGCAGAGACCAGATAACGAAAATGCATACTACAGTAACACATAAGAAGTATGATACAATAAAATACAAGTACTCATGTACAGGTGATCTTAGGCATAGTACTTCTTTAAGTACAACCCATTTCTGGGTTCACTCAAAGGGATACTGTCGTAATCTACTAACTCGTAAGCTCCTTTCTCCAGAACTCTTTTCATGATATAAGGACTTCGCCACATGGCTACAAATTTTCCAGCCCCTAGCATGTCTTGATCTTGTTCGTAAAGGAGAACCAGATCACCTTCGGAGAAAACATGAGGCTTGACATGTTTGTCATATTGGTCTTTGACGCATTTCTTCTGGGTTTCTATGACTAGGGAAGCGTTGCGAAGAGTTTCGTCTAATCGCATGAGATACAACAGATGTTCTTCTTCGGCAGAAGTGTTCGAGAGGAGTTTTATGGCTAGTTTTAAGGAGGGTATCTCACATTCAATTGGCAGGATGGCTTCAAGACCATAGACTAACCGGAATGGTGTAAACCTGGTAGCAGACTTATCAGAAGTCCGATAGGCCCACAATGTTGAGAACAACATCATGTGGCAACTTGTTTTGTGAATCCCTATCATTCGTCGAAGCATGGTAATGAGGATTTTGTTGATCACTTCGACTTGGCCATTGGCTTGTGGGTAATAGGGTTTTGAGTTTTCATGGCGAAGACCCAACTTTTCATTGAGTTCAGACATCATGAAGTTTCTAAAGTGACTACTGTGAACAGTGACGATAGCCTGAGGAACACCAAAACGAGCTATGATGTGATTGAATATGAATAATGTTGCAGTATTTCTGGTATTGTCAAATGTTGGCATCGCCTCGACCCATTTCGTAAAGTAATCTACGGCTACAATAATGTATCCATGCCCCCCGGCCGAGTGGGGGTGACATGTCATGAAATTGATACCCCATTTCGCAAAAGGATCGATGGAGACCACAGGGTGAAGAGGAGCAGGATGTGACTAGATTTTATGGTTGTAGGTCTAGAAAGCATGGCATTTGTGGACGACAATTATACAATTGTTAAATAAAGAAGGCCAAAAATACCCTATGTGTAAGATCTTCTAGGCAGTAGCATACCCAGACATATGACCACCACAGGCTTCAGAATGGAAGTCATTTAAGGCTTTCTCGGCTTTGTCAAATGTGAGATAGCGTCAAAAAACTGAGTCAATCCCACGACGATAAAGAGTATCGCCAAGGATAATATACTGATGGGCTTGGTATCATATTCAATGACGGTCAGTGCTTGACAAATTGGGCTAGAAAGTTTGGGTTTGGAGATATATGATGATATCTTCGTACCAAAGATCATCGGAACTAATTAGGAAAAGGGATTCATTAGGTAATGAATCGACTGCTACATTTTCCATTTCAGAGTAGGGAGAATCGCATATCAACTCAACAAAACTTAAGGATTTCTTGGACTTAGCATGTTCGAATTCTAAGTCAAATTCCTGGAGTATCACTATCCACTTGGAGTATTTCCCCCCTAGCAGTTGTCGGGTAAGAATTTGCTGCATAGGGTTGTAGTTAGAAATTACCGTAGTCTTGTGAGAGAGGATATAGTACCGGAAACGTTGGACTACTTGGACGGTTGCCAAGGCCAGTTTTTCAACATGTAAATACTTGGTTTCGGTAGGTGTTAGACTTCAAATCAAGTAATAGATCACATATTCGTCATGTGAATCATCCTCTTAGACAAGGACCATGGCGATGGTGTAATCCGAGGCTGCGAGGTAGAGGAAATAATTGCGACTGTAATCAGGGGGAAAGAGAAGCAGAGCACATGTCAGGGATAGTTTCAGAGCTTCAAAATATTTGTTGGTGATGGTGTCCCATATGAACTCAGACCCCTTTTTGAGTAGACACGTAAATCCAAGAGTTATCTCGGCGTAGTTCAGGATGAAACAACAAAGAAAATTTGCTTTCCCTTGCAAAATTTGTAACTGGAAAAGTGTAGAAGGAGGAGGGAGATTGAGAATCACCTCATTCTTAATAGGATCAACCCAGATCCCTTGACGTGAAACAATAAATCCTAGAAGTTAGCCAGATTCTACGTAGAAAACAAATTTGTGAGGATTCAAGCGTAGATGGTAAAACCGACATCAGAGGAAAATGGCTCGGAGGTGTATTGGATGATCAACACGATGCATGGAATGAGTGGGTAAATCATCGAGATAGGGTTGCAAAATATGCTTTATATCATGGAAGGCATAAGACATAGCGTGTTGAAAAGTGGCGGCGAGGTTTTTTAGACCGAAAGGAAGTTTTCGATAGGCAAAAGTGCCCCAAGGACAAATTAAAGCGGTTTTGTGTTGGTCCTCGGGAACAATATTGATTTGATTATACCCGAAGAAACCATCCATCAGAGAGAAGATTTCACTTCCGGCACAGTCATCGACAATATGGTCGACGAAAGGGGTAGGAAAGTTTTCCTTGGGACAATCTTTGTTAACATCCCTATAATAAATGCACACACGGACTGTGCCTTGTTTCTTGTTGATCGGGACAAGATTGGAAACCCAGTCAGTGAGAGCCACAAGGTAAATAAAGTTGGATTTGAGAAGTTTCTCGACATCAAGCTTGATGGCGGCCGCTTTACATGGGTGAATTGGATGAAGGCGTTGCTGGACGGGTTTAGCATCGGGGTATGTCTTGATCTCATGTATCAAAATTTCAGGGTCAATACCCGACATTTATTCATAGCTCCAGGTGAAAATGTCACGAAATTATTTGAAAAGAGACTTGTAGGTGATGATTTCATCAGGGGAACACGGAGCTTCGATATGGACATTTTTTGACAATTCCAGGTTTTATGGATATGTCGAGGGGAATGGTGGGCGAGATGTTACTTAAGTTCCCTTTGGAAAACACATCATGTGTGGACTCGGGAACGGTGGAAATGACGACAACGGTTGATGGGTCGAGATCCGTTGATAGCTCTCGATGGAGTGTTTTTCCAGGAAGAGGATGGAACAATGATGTCCATCGTCCCATGGGGTGTTTTCCATAATAGACATGATCATCTCGTCTATGGGAAAGATGACGTGGAAAGGATCAGGATATAAATCACCAAGAGAGGGGGTATATGGAGTGGCCGATTGAATGGCCTGATAGGTGGATTCGACCAGACTCAAAGACATTTCGTTGTTGTAACAAAGATGATCGTCAGGGTCAAGTACCATCCCTGGGTCATGAGACATGGGGGTTCTGTGAATAGAAGTGGAGATCATGTTGATTGAAGTGACAGATAGATGTGGAACATTGGGCGGTGGTATGGGGAAGGTACCCATTAACGAAGAGTCTTTAAGAAGACCTACACCGACGTTCTCATATCTGGGGGGGGGGTTTGGCAATGAATGACACGTTGCCAATACATGTATTTGAGTTAAAGAAGGCTAATTGGTTGACAGTAATGACCTTCCCTTGATGAGGAAAATAGATGACATGAAAGAGAGTTGACACAAATGTGCACATGGAATCAATCCAGCTACGACCAAGTAGAAGGTTGTAATCGAGAGGAGCATCAAATACTTCCACTTCGACTTGGACCTTTTTTCCTTATAATGTGATTGGCAACGAAGGAAGGACACCGTAAGGCTTAAAACTAAAGCCATTGAAGGATTTAAGTGTGTTATGGGATTCATTCAAAGGGGGAGAGTCGATGGATTTCCAGTAGGTAATAGACATGACACACGTCGAGGCACCCTCGTTGATAACAGTTCTACAAATGTTTTTGTTAGAGACAATAACTTGTATTTGGAATGCGAGTTGGGGGGGTAACCTTGGAATGTGATCTTCGAAGTCAAACATTATTAAGTTCGTATCTGTGGGGTCGATTCCACCAATAGCTTTCAACAGTGCCTTACGTTATGTGGGACAACTTTGAAGGACTTCGAGGGGTGACATCATAGATAGTGCTTGGGCCAGATCTTCGACAATGCTGTAGTTCTAGGCAGCACGAGCATGAGGATTGAAAGTCGATTTTTGAACAACACCTTTGTGGGGAGGGAAAAGAGCTATATTGAGGCTTGGTCATTTGAGATGAAGAGGACCATTGGTAGGTGGGATTGTTGGAGAGGGTTGAACCAACGAAGGCGGTACTGTATCAACCTTCTCTTTGGAAGGAGAATAATCTTTGGCTCAAGTGGTGAGTGCAATGTCATTTTTCTTTGAATCTCCAATACACATTAATACATAGGACATAGTGGAAGGGGAAGGTTGGTCATGAATGACCAATTGGGCATGTTGTTGAGAGGAGAAGGGTTGGGACAGTATGGTTGGGGTGGGGGATTTGGGGGTCCCTTGAAGGAACTTGTTAACCTCGGCATGACATGGACAATCCTTCATGTAGTGATCATCACCACAGATAAGACAAGGGTATTGAGGTTTGCATTTATCCCTATCGTCAACATGGGGTGTTTTGGTTGTTTCTACTTGCGAAGTATTTTTGTCCTCCTTATTCTTACCCTTTCCCTTTCTGGATTTTTTTTTAACGACAGGGGTAGATTGTATAGCATTTACCTCATAAGTATTTCCGATGGGAGGGGTAGGAGATGGAGCATTTTGAACATTAGAATAAATGGGTTTGGGGTTGTTGCTAGAGGTTTGGATGGAATGTGGTTGGGCATGGAAAGTGCCAATCACATCGTTGACTGCATGAGAAGCAGTTGGAGTAGTTGAAGTTGTGGAAGTAGAAGGACAAGGTGCATCAGGGAGTAAGTTGTAAAGAGTACCCATTTGTGAGTAAACGAGGTCAAGGTATTGAGCACAACTAATGGCCTATTCTTCTATGACAACTCCACCCATGGCGATGTCATGAATGATGTCGTTCATGAATGATTTCATGAACCACTCTGCCAACAACTGATCAGGAAGTTCAAGTTTGATGAGACGTCGTCTCCGTCGCCACTCATGAATGTGATCAGATATATGAGTGGCTTTCTTTTGTTTGAAAGAACTCAAAATCTCGGTCCCTGTTTCATAGCGGATCGGTAACTGGTAGTGGGTGAGGAAAGCCATAGCGAGGGTGTTGAAGTCGATGAAGAAACCTTGTGGTAATTCTATATACCACTTATCAGCAGAACCCGTGAGAGTTCTTTGAAAAAGGCGTAAACGAATAGAGTCATCCATCAAGGATTTGGATGAGCACCAAAGGTGAAAATTCATGACATGATTTTTGGGGTCCTCTCTCGCTTTGCCGTCGAATTTAGGGATTTCATATGGTAGTTTAGCTGGAATCGTGGGCCATTGGGGAGAGTGAAGGATTGGATCATTTAAAATCCTCGATAGATCTGGAAGATCCAGGGTGGCTAAAAAGGGTAACTGTCTGTTCACATGCAGGTATTGGTGGCTTTGGGGAGGGAGTCTCGTTGGCAAACCAGTGGGACCATAAGTATTATGCATGTAATGCGAGGATCTGGGAAGATTCAGTGGTTGTTGTGGAGGCAAGTAACTCATAGGTTTGTACCCTTGAATGGGGGAATGGGGTTGTGAAATCGAGCCCAAAATAGGATTTGATGTTCCTAGATATGGTTGGCCTATACTAGGGGGTATAATGGAGGTAGCTTGAGGCTATTTCCCCCCAGTCGATTAAGGATTATGTTGTATCAGATGGTTCCAATACCAGGCCAAGGATGGAGGTATGTTTTGTCCGTAGGGTGGGGTTAGTCGAGGTTGTCCTCCAATCGGGGGTTGTGTGCCAATTCGGGGTTGTGTTCCAAGTGGGATTTGTGTCTCAATTGGGATTTTCCCTACAAGAGTAGGTTGAGTCGAGCCTCCTTGGTGAAATTTTCCACCAATAGGAATCTGGTAATTCGGTGTGAATGACGGAATGGTGCCACTAGGATCAGTGCCACTGATAGAGGATGTAAAAGGTCCTCTAAAAGGGGGCGGAGGAAGTGTCGGAATGAAACCGGGAGGAGAGTGATCAGAAGGAGTGTGCTCACCAGGATTTCCGGATGGGATTTGTGTAGGAATGGAGATGGAGGTATTCAATGCATGGTATCCAGGTGAAAGTGTCAGGGTGACTCTAGGAGAAAGCAGTGTGCCAATGGGGGCTTGGCTAGCCGTGGTAATCCCGGTGTGAAGATTCGTAGTATCTGTGTGATGGACCTTTCATAAAGGGAGAGTCATGATGTGGTTGGCTTGCGGGGCTTCTGTACCAGGAAAATAATAAGCAGTAGTCAATGGTACTGCTTCCGGATTAGATGTTCCGAGTAGGTCAAGTGAGACTATGATATCAATACTTTCTCTTGAACCAAAGAGGTCCCATCTACAAATGTTGGTAGCCCAAAAACGATATTGACCCTCAGGTCCTAGGAAAGGTTCAGTTGGTGATCCAGAAGACTGAACAACGATTTCTCTGGAAGAATTCAGTCGCAGAATACGTCTCTCGGAGTCGGGGTGAAGTCGAAATTCTTCTCGAGAATTGGTAACTCAGAATCATTCTAGAGAGTCAGTTCTTTCCACTTGTGGAGTGGTGATGTCTTGGACTTCACTCTATTGAGGAAAGCCCTCCGGTGAGTTGGTAGGCAAGGGTTGAGAACCTTCCAGATTTTTTGGGGGTAAGCCCTACATTCTATGTTAATGGTGTGGAGGGTCAATTGTGAATGAATTAAAAAATTAATGAAGAGAATTCTATGGTCAACTTGGGTGAACAAAAAACATGCACTAGTAAAAACAATCTAGGAAGCAAAACCAAGCAAACAAGACCTTCTAATTTCAAAGTCACTAGTTGGTGATGAAATCCAACGTCGCAACAACGAGACAAGAAGGGGCTGGGCCAGGGTGGAAAAGTTACGTTGATGACCCGCTTAACGGACTTACAACATGGTGCAATCTCCCACACATAATCATGGGTATACCCTCCAAGGAGCCCGAGTGAGTTTGGCCAACGTCAATTCTAGGTACCGTGAAGACTTGCCCCTTCACAGTCACCTTGTGTAAGATCCTAAGAAGATAGGCCACTAAGGTTACCACCAAAAACAATAAATCCCGGGGGGACAGTCGACAGTCCGATCCACACGCAAGGGCAGGGTATCTAGCCCTAAATTAGCTTGAGAGGCTTCCACTCATCATTTTGGGTATACCTCCAAGTGACCCCCGTAATACGTCCAATCTCTACACCAATATCGACAAAGCAGGGTGAGTAACTCTGTCAATATCAATGCGACCTCAGGTTTGACCCTTGTGTGAGAAGGGCTTCCTAGGACAAAATGTTGCAAATGGAATTCGACACTCCTTATCACAAGATGCTATTGTGTGTTTTGTGCTTTGGAGAGTGTATCTCTCTGCCTATTCCAAAGCTCTAGCCTAGCTAATGTTGGTGTAATAGAGTCCTAGAAAGAGTTACTAGTTAAATTTTAAAAATTGTGCGATATTATTAATGGCTGTTGTTACTCAAAGGAGACGAAAATGAAACTAATGTTGTGTGAGAATCTGACCCAACAATGCATAGATGGGAATGAAAGATATCAATTTTCGTTCGATGAATCCTATGTACAGGAGGGAAAGAGGAGTTTTCTGGAACAATCTTGAACTACGATATATAAACTTCTTTGAAATGCAATATCAACAAATCATGAGCAATGTCAATTCTCTATTTGTTCTATTTCAACAATTGATTTCCAATATTTTCAAAATGAAAATTCTTTTAGAAAGAAAAATATTTTTTACTTTTCAAAAAGAACCACACAATCGTGGTGAAACCAAGGAAAACCAATAACTAACGAAAAGAAATAAACAAAACCCAAACCAATCTTTCAATGAAGACAAAAATGACAAGCAGACAAGACTAGTCTTTTCAAAGGCATGATAACAATGATTTTCCAAGTAATGAGCAGATGAGAAAGACAAACAATCCCAACTTTCAAACCGATTACCAGCTCCTAACCAAACAAGTACTCCGATTCCAAGATCAAAGATTATATCCTTGCTAAGAAAAAGTCAAGAGATGACAGTTGAGAAAAAATGGACAAGAAGAGTCTTTGATTTCCAAAGACTAATCATTCACAAAATCCAAAGTCAAGAAACAATCAACCAGTGGCCTAAGAAGTTCTTTTCAGACACACATACAGATCTAGGCATCTGAGCATACAAAAACCTTAATTCCAATAAATTTTGAAAATGGGTTTGTAGGCTATCAGTAATGTACAGTGCGAGAATGGAGCATTCTCACAGGTTGGTCACAAGAAGAGTGTGAGAATATTGCACTGGACTGAAAGGCAGAATGCGAACTCAAGGGGTTCTCACAGGCCATAGAGGGGTTCAATGCGAGAAGTCCTGAAACTAGGCAAAATTTTGGAAAAAGACAAAAAATTTGAAGGGACTTCTGGACCCAGAGAGTCTGTCAGTGTCTCTTGAAGACTCAGAGATTGATAGAAAAGAAGAAAGGTAAGGCAAGAGAAAATGGCCAAGGAAAAACACCAAAAACCACTAAAAAATGGGTTGCATCCCCAGTGGAGTCGCCAATTTTGTTATTGGACTAATCGGTAGGTGCAAACACTAACAGATCTCCCTAGATCCACCTGGATCTAGAACAAAACAGGACAAGACAATACTCTTCCCCTAAGTTGTATTCATTGAATTTGCCAATAGGAAGGAATAGATAACATACCTTGATATCGCTTCCTTAGATCTCTATTGATCCCGCTTCGCTCTGGTGCTCTCGTGAAGTCAAGTCCAGGACAACAGAAACCAACCAAAGTGAAGATGGAAAAATATAGTCAACATCAACTTATGCATATGATCAAGGAATTACACAATAAAGTAAGAGTGACTTTATGGAAAAGGGACATGTTGTTGTATCAAATTAATTGAAAGTAGAAGATACAACCTAATCGCCTTGATGTCGCAAGATTCCTTTTGATGGATTTTGGTTCCAACACACACACTTTTTCTTGAACTTGCATGAAGAAGATCCAATACCTCTTGATAGACCAACTAGGGTCTCCAAGCTTCTGTCACAACAGGGTTCTTCATACAATTCTTTCACCAATTCTTCATTCAATCTTGCTTAACCTTTTCCATGAGAATCCTTTCAATATATAGGAGAGGGTGAGATGGTTACATGGATGAGAATGATCCCATCAAATCAGAGAAGCTAGTAAAATGAAAACCGTACGAATGCCAACTCATTCTATAGAAGATTCCCTTTTAGAACCCTCGATACCTCTTCTCTTTTCAAAGCCTAAAAACAAGTTTGCACCCTGTGTATAGAGAAAGCTGTGAGAAGTTCGCACCCTAGATGAAGGAGGCATGTGAGAATTAGGCATTCTCGCACCCTAGGCTATAGGCAGCATGTGAACTCACTTTAAAAATAGGTTTTCTGGAAGGAGATAAATGCCACTTTTCTCAGGAAAGAGTTCTTGTTGGGAGCCTGAATACACCCTTGTTATGATATCACCAAGATGACCAAAATCATGTGTAACAAAGAGTGTGATAGATAAAGATGCATAGAATTGAGAAAAGGGGAATGATCATTCTAGAGAATAAAGGAGTGAGGATTTGATGATGCTATAAATTGAATGAACGAAATCACAATTCTCATTGTTGTAAGCCTAATTTTAGGTTTTGTGATGTTGCCAAGGTTCATTTTGAGCAAGTTCATATTTGAACTTGATCTAGAACATAAAATTTAGAAAATTTCACCAAGCTTAATGGAGTTTTTAATCTCAAACATAATCATTACATAGTTCTATGTGAAACATAGAAAAACTATGCATTATCTTTATGATGAGTTTGACCAAACTTGTAAAAGATGTGTGGATTGTCAAGAGATTTACATATCATTTTTAATTATATGTTTTGTTTCTATTATCTATTGTATTAGTGGGGACGACATGAATTACATACTAAGTGGTCGAGAGACCTACCAATTTGCTAAAATAATAATCATATTAGATACCAAAACTATAAACATGTCGTGAGTTTTAATGGGCAAAAACGCATTATAAATACAATAAAATAACTATGAATCAACATGTTAGATGTTATTAGAGAGATGGAATATGTGAGCATGAAAAAAGAGAGATTGCATGATTTCATTAGGTTCGCTCAATGTCAATTGTTTTCTCTTCAAAATTGACAATGAGTAGCTCATTTGTAAATAATCTTACTAATAAGCTCCCATGCCATTACAATTTACATCCATAACATATTGTTTTGGTGTTTTTTGGAGCCAAGAGTATAGGCAAAGAATGTCAATTGTTTTCTCTTCAAAATTGACAGTGAGTAGCTCATTTGTAAATAATCTTACTAATAAGCTCCCTTGCCATTACAATTTACATCCATAACCTATCATTGATTGTTTTGGTGTTTTTGGAGCCAAGAGTATAGATAAAGAATGTCAATTGTTTTCTCTTCAAAATTGACAGTGAGTAGCTCATTTGTAAATAATCTTACTAATAAGCTCCCATGCCATTACAATTTACATCCATAACCTATCATTGATTGTTTTGATGTTTTTTGGAGCCAACAGTATAGGCAAAGATAACAAAAGAAATGACATTAAGACAAGTATTGTAGGAAAAGATAACACAACGAATGACATTATGGCGAGTGTGGGATTCAAAAACATGATGTAAACTAAATGCTAGACCAAATCTCATATTGATAGGAATCGACAATGCTCATAACACATGAATTCAAGTTGGGATTCAAAGACAAGGTGGTGAAGCTTCTTTGGGAAGATTTCATTAAGTGACACATAAAATGGTGCATACACCAATACAATGGTAGGATATTTATCTAGGTGTGAGCTATGTGATGGATTTAATGCTATACAATGATACACCATATCAGGGAATAGATAAAAGCCAACTAGAATAGAGATGATTTTAGTCTTTAGATGCCAACATAGATAATGTTAACCACTTTACAATCTTTAGCGACATCATAATCTAATATGATATATTAATGTGATCTTATTTATGACAGTGTCCGTAATAGTAAATATTAATATCCGTTTTATTTAAATGTTTTATTTTTTTATATTTTCATTAAAACATTGTAATATATATTGAATAAAATATATATATATATATTTTTATTTAAATTATACTTTTAAATATATAAACGGATTAATTCCTAAAAAAAAATATCTTCTAAAAATATAAAACTCATATTAAAAAGACCTATTAAAAAGACCAAGAATTGTAAAGTGACCAACACTATCAACTTTAAGATAAGACGGCAATGATATCTCGTGCTTTTAAGATAGGATTGCTGACCAAATATTGTAGTTATCATCATCATAATATTTTAAAAGCACGAGATACCATTGCCGTCTTATCTTAAAATATATCGTGTTAGGCCACTTTACCATTTTTGGTCAATATTATACGTTGATTTCACGAGATATCAATGTTTACCACTTATGTCAGTGCTCTTTACCATTTTTAATTTCTCCGTGATATACCCTGTATGATGTGGATCGGCTGCAATACGTATGATTTGCAGTATTTTTCATGCATACATATATCACCGACTGTATATTTTTTACGCATACATATATCACCGACTGTATATCTCTGTATAATGTGTCTTTAAAGGAGCTCCAATTGTCTTGAGATGTATTAGTAAATACCACCCACCATCCATTAGGGACTTCCTAATCAGTAAACTAGCATACCCCTAAGTAAATTAGTAAATACCACCCACCATCCATTGGGGACTTTCCAATCAGTAAATTAGTAAATAGGAAACCTTATTAGTCGAAGGGTGGTACTATTACAATGACTTCGATGTTGAGTGCCTATTGCTTTTGGGTTTAGAGTTTTTTATTAGTTTTGGGTTTATAGTTTTTTTATATAATTTTAATTTTATTTAAAATTATTATATTAAATTTTATTTATTTAGATTCCCATTGGTTGTAAAGTTTGAAGTTTTATTGTTGTATTTCTGCAACAAACATTGTATTATTAATATAAGTTGGACCAAATTTATTGCATAGATTATTACATTCCATTATTAATGTAAATTTGACAAAATTTATTACATAGGCCTTAACATTTAATTAACATTTAATTAATATTTAATTAATATGATATGATAAAAACTCATTGAGCAATATTTAATTAATGTGACATAATTAAACTAACTAATCATTGAATGTTTTGCATGTAATGTCCCACCCGAGGGCACTTCTACTTATGCAACATAGCTCTCCACTTGGATGCTTTTCCCTGTTCCATAGCTTCGATGAGTGCTTAACTACTTCTACTTGCATCTTGAATGTGCCACAACTTCCATGGTAGTTTTGCATCAATAAAATCAAATATGAAGGTAGGTTGTGCTTAATCCTAAATTGAGACATATAGATCGAAGAGTAACTAAACTCAACTATGTTTGATTGCCCAACATTGATACTCTCAAGAGGCCATGTGCGGTTGTTCTAGGCATCCTTCTTGGCCCTAGATGGCTAGAAGCTTCCTTTACGCCCCACTGTTCATGTTTCCTCCCCTAACCGTGTCCAAGGCCTCAAGCCCCATACCTAGAGATAAAAAATGATAGTGTTACTCTTGGGTTTATTCCTTTGACCATATCCAAAGTTCTAGAGAGTCATACTCAATGTTCAAGTTCTAGAGAGACCTAACTCTTGGGTTTATTCCTTTGACCATATCCAAGTTCTAGAGAGTCATACTCAATATTCAAATACTCATAATGTTGACTATTTCCATGATGAGACCAAGGATACCGTTGAAAGGTCATTTGTGGTGAGCCAAGGTGTTGTTCATGGCCTTAGATGCCTATAAGCTTCCTTTAGAACAATGTTGTTAGATGTAGCTGGTGGATACTTAGGCATAGAATTATGTGCATGCTCTATGAACACACATGCATTCTTTTCATTTCAACTTTTTTTGGGTGAGTGACAACTCTAGCGTACATGTTTGTTGATTTGGTTTCCTTGGATTTAGGTTCAAGATGACAAACCTGGTGGTTTGGACTACAAATACATTAAAACCTTCATTTCTCTAAAAACCTCTCAATATCTCTACATTTGATGTTATTTTTCTATATGCTACACAAATCCATCGTCAATGAAACTATAGACACATATATAGTCGACTATGTAGATTTCATATGTGTGTGTGTGTGTGTGTGTGTGTTTTACTATTTCGAATATATTTTTGTGTTGATATATATTATTATCTTAAATTACATACCTCTTTTATTTTTGATATAACTTTTTTTTGTCTTAACCATTTTTAAAATAAGTTATATGTTGCACTAGTATAGAAATACAAATT
>JZKD02S1337010.1:325384-347636 GCA_000966675.3 Picea glauca | reverse complement strand
ATTAATTAATAACTTGTAATCAATTTAAGGTTATATCATAATTAATTATAATTTAGCTAGTGTTTCAGATTATTTATGAAATTATTTACAGTAATAAGAAAAGGGTCATTACAAACTACAACAGGTACTGCAACTGCAACTTGTTCTGAGACTACAACTGCAACTACAACTTAGGGTTTCATGAGGAAACCCTAATTTTTCAAACTTCAAATTTTGAAATTCTGATCCATGGGATAGGTGCGCTGAGCTGAGGCGAGTTAGCTGGTGTAGTCAAATTTTTGAAAATCCAACTTTTACCCCTTCAAATCTGATCTGCAGATTTTTGGACTGGTGCTTCTAGTTTTCTAGTACTCTGGTACTTCTGGTACTTCTGGTACTCTGGTTTTCTGGTTTTCTGGTACTTTGTGAAACTAGGGTTTCACTTTCTGGGAGATCTAGCCACTGAAAAGGTGCGCTCTAAGTGCCAAAATGATCCTTGGGGGAGGGTGCAACTTTCTAGGTGGTTAGGGAGCTGAAAATATTCACTTTTGTAAAACCCTAATTTTTGGGTATGGTAATAGTGACATTTTTCCTCTTGCGAAATATGCTTCCTTCAGGTTGGCTCTGATACCATGTTAATGTTTATGCCATTATTATAGTTCTTTTCATTTCATAAGATAAGAGCATTATAAGAACAAGATCACTGAGAAATACACATTCACAACAGACACAACATTTATCCTGGGAAACCCTCTAGGGGAAGAAAACCCAGCAATAAAAACTTCCTTATCATAAATGGCTTATGCAGTGTTCAAGAGATAACTCAAACCAATACAAAAATTCCTCCCCAAGAGATGTGCCACCCTTCTTCTCCTCTCTCCAACTTCTAATTGCAGCTTGCCTTATAAGAGAATGAGCAAGTGAAGTGTGTCTTAGAAGTGAGGCGCTACCCTCTTATTTATATCAATCTGGCACGTGTGAAGATTCACCATCTGGCAGGGCCGACCTCTCACTCTGGGTCGGTAAACCCACCTTTAATTAATTCTAGGTATTTCATTATAACTGTTGGGGCCGACTTCTTACTCAACACTTTGTAATTGTCCGATGATCAATCCGCAAAAGGGGATTTGGTCCTTATACAATTACCGACATGATTAATCCTCAATGGGGATTAATCCAATAACAATAATAATAATAATGACATGATTAATACACAATGGGGATTTAATCCAATAATAATAATGACATGATTAATCCACAATGGGGATTTAATCCAATAACAAAATAATAATAAGAATGCTCTTCGTAGTTACATTATTTCAACATTCTGTACCAGGAAAATAATAAGCAGTAGTCAACGGTACTGCATCCGGATCAAATGTTCTGAGTTGGTCAGGTGAGACTATGATATCAATACCTTCTCTCGAACCAAATAGGTCCCATCTACAAATGTTGGTAGCCCAAAAATGATCTTGACCCTCATGTCCTAGGAAAGGTCTAGTTGGTGATCCAGAAGACTGAACAACGATTTCTCTGGAAGAATTCAGTCGGAGAATATGTCTCTCGGAGTCGGGGTGAAGTCTAAATTCTTCTCAAGAATTGGTAACTCAGAATCATTCTAGAGAGTTAGTTCTTTCCACTTGTGGAGTGGTGACGTCTTGGACTTCACTTTGTTGAGGAGAGCCCTCCGGTGAGTTGGTAGGCAAGGGTTGAGAACCTTCCAGATTTTTTTGGGGTAAGCCTTGCATTCTACGTGAATGATGTGGAGGGTCAATTTTGAACAAATTAAAAAACTGATGAAGATAATTCTATGGTCAACTTGGGTGAACAAACAATATGCACTAGTAAAAAAAATCTAGGAAGCAAAACCAAGCAAACAATACCTTCTAATTTCAAAGTCACTAGTTGGTGATGAAATACAATGTCGCAACAACGAGACAAGAAGGGGCTGGGCTAGGGTGGAAAAGTTACGTTGATGACCTACTTAACGGACTTACAACCTGGTGCAAGATCCCACACATAATCATGGGTATACCCTCCAAGGAGCCTGAGTGAGTTTGGCCAACGTCAATTCCAGGTACCGTGAATACTTGCCCCTTTACAGTCACCTTGTGTAAAATCCTAAGAAGATAGGCCACTAAGGTTACCACCAACAACAATAAATCCTGGGGGAACAGTCAACAGTCCGATCCACACCCAAGGGTAGGGTATCTAGCCTGAAATCAGCTTGAGAGGCTTCCACTCATCATTGTGGGTATACCTCCTAGTGACCCTCATAATACATGCAATCTCTACACCGATATCGACAAAGCAGGGTGAGTAACTCTGTCAATATCAATGCGACCTCGGGTTTGACCCTTGTGTGAGAAGGGCTTCCCAGAACAAAATGTTGCAAATGGAATTTGACATTCCTTATCACAAGATTATATTGTTTGTTTTGTGCTTTGGAGAGTGTATCTCTCTGCCTATTCCAAAGCTCTAGCCTAGCTAATGTTGGTGTAATAGAGTCCTAGAAAGATTTACTAGTTAAATTTTAAAAATTGTGTGATATTATTAAAGGTTGTTGTTACTCAAAGGAGACAAAAATGAAACCGATGTTGTGTGAGACTCTGACCCAACAATGCATAGATAGGAATGAAAGATATCAATTTTCGTTCAATGAATCCTATGTATAGGAGGGAAAGAGGAGTTTTCTGGAACAATCTTGAACTACGATATACAAACTTCTTTGAAATGCGATATCAACAAATCACGAACAATGTCAATTCTCTATTTATTTTATTTCAACAATTGATTTCCAATATTTTCAAAATGAAAATTCTTTTAGAAAGAAAAATGTTTTTTACTTTTCAAAAAGAACCACACAATGGTGGTGAAACCAAGGAAAACCAATAACTAATGAAAAGAAATAAACAAAACCCAAACCAATCTTTCAATGAAGACAAAAATGACAAGCAAACAAGACTAGTCTTTTCAAATGCATGAGAACAATGATTTTCCAAGTAATAAGCAAATGAGAATTACAAACAATCCCAACTTTCAAACTGATCACCAGCTCCTAACCAAACAAGTACTCCAATTCCAAGATCAAAGATTATATCCTTGCTAAGAAAAAGTCAAGAGATGACAGTTGAGAAAAAATGGACAAGAAGAGTCTTTGATTTCCAAAGACTGATCATTCACAAAATCCAAAGTCAAGAAAAAATCAACCAGTGGCCCAAGAAGTTATTTTCAGACACACATATAGATCTGGGCATCTGAGCATACAAAAACCTTAATTCCAAAATATTTTGAAAATGGGTTCGCAGGCTATCAGTAATGTACAGTGAGAGAATGGAGCATTCTCACAGGTTGGTCACAAGTAGAGTGCGAGAATATTGCACTGGACTGAAAGGTAGAGTGCGAACTCAAGGGGTTCTCACAGACCACAAAGGGTTTCAGTGCGAGAAGGCCTGAAACTAGGCAAAATTTTGGAAAAAGACAAACAATTTGAAGGGACTTCTGGACCCAGAGAGTCTATCTGGGTCTCTTGAAGACTCAGAGATTGATAGAAATGAAGAAAGGTAAGGCAAGAGAAAATGGCCAAGGAAAAACACCAAAAACCACTAAAAATTGGGTTGCATCCCCATTGGAGTCACCAATTTTGTTATCGAACTAATCGGTAGGTGCAGACACTAACAGATCTTCCTAGATCCACCTGGATCTAGAACAAAATAGGATAGGACAATACTCTTTCCCTAAGTTGTATTCATTGAATTTGCCAATAGGAAGGAATAGATAACATACCTTGATATCACTTCCTTAGATCTCTGTGGATCCCGCTTCGCTCTGATGCTCTCGTGAAGTCAAGTCCAAGGCAACATAAACCAACCAAAGTGAAGATGGAAAAATATATTCAACGTCAACTTATGCATATGATCAAGGAATTACACAATAAAGTAAGAGTGACTTTATGGAAAAGGGACATGTAGTTGTATCATATTAATTGAAAGTAGAAGATACAACATGATCGCCTTGATGTTGCAAGATTCCTTTAGATGGCTCTTGGTTCCAACACACACACTTGTTCTTGAACTTGCATGAAGAAGATCCAATACCTCTTGATAGACCAACTAGGGTCTCCAAGCTTCTATCACAACAGGGTTCTTCACACAATTCTTTCACCAATTCTTCATTCAATCTTGCTTAACCTTTTCCATGAGAATCCTTTCAATATATATGAGAGGGTGAGATGGTTACATGGATGAGAATGATCTCATCAAATCAGAGAAGCCAGTAAAATGACAACCATATGAATGCCAACTCATTCTCTAGAAGATTCCCTTCTAGAACCCTCGATACCTCTTCTCTTTTCAAAGCCTAAAAACAAGTTTTCACCCTATGTATAGAGAAAACTGTGAGAATTTCGCACCCTAGATGAAGGAGGCCTGTGAGAATTAGGCATTCTCACACCCTAGGCTATAGGAATCCTATGAACTCACTTTAAAAATAGGTTTTTTGGAAGGAGATAAATGCCACTTTTCTCAGGAAAGAGTTCTTGTTGGGAGCCTGAATACACCCTTGTTAAGATATCACCAAGATGACCAAAATCATGTGTAACAAAGAGTGTGATAGATAAATATGCATAGAATTGAGAAAAGGGTAATGATCATTCTAGAGAATAAAGGAGTGAGGATTTGATGATGCTATAAATTGAATGAACGAAATCACAATTCTCATTGTTGTAAGCCCAATTTTAGGTTTTGTGATGTTGCCAAGGTTCATTTTGAGCAAGTTCATATTTGAACTTGATCTAGAACATAAAATTTAGAAAATTTCACCAAGCTTAATGGAGTTTTTAATCTCAAACATAATCATTAAATATTTCTATGTGAAACATAGGAAAACTATGCATTATCTTTATGATGAGCTTGACCAAACTTGTAAAAGATGTGTGGATTGTCATGAGATTTACATATCATTTTTAATTATGTGTTTTGTTTCTATTATCTATTGGATTAGTTGGGATGACATGAATTACATACTAAGTGGTCGAGAGACCTACCAATTTGCTAGAATAATAATCATATTAGATACCAAAACTATAAACATGTCGTGAGTTTTAATGGGCAAAAACGCATTATAAATACAATAAAATAACTATGAATCAACATGTTAGATGTTATTAGAGAGATGGAATATGTGAACATGAAAAAAGAGAGATTGCATGATTTCATTAGGTTCGCTCAATGTCAATTGTTTTCTGTTCAAAATTGACAGTGAGTAGCTCATTTGTAAATAATCTTACTAATAAGCTCCCATGCCATTACAATTTACATCCATAACCTATCATTGATTGTTTTGGTGTTTTTGGAGCCAAGAGTATAGACAAAGAATGCCAATTTTTTTCTCTTCAAAATTGACAGTGAGTAGCTCATTTGTAAATAATCTTACTAATAACCTCCCAGGCCATTGCAATTTACATCCATAACCTATCATTGATTGTTTTGATGTTTTTTGGAGCCAACAGTATAGGCAAAGATAACAAAAGAAATGACATTAAGACAAGTATTGTAGGCAAAGATAACACAACAAATGACATTATGGCGAGTGTGGGATTCAAAAACATGATGTAAACTAAATGCTAGACCAAATCTCATATTGATAGGAATCGACAATGCTCATAACACATGAATTCAAGTTGGGATTCAAAGACAAGGTGGTGAAGCTTCTTTAGGAAGATTTCATTAAGTGACACATAAAATGGTGCATACACCAATACATGGTAGGATATTTATCTAGGTGTGAGCTATGTGATGCATTTAATGTTATAGAATGATACACCATATCAGGGAATAGATAAAAGCCAACTAGAATAGAGATGATTTTAGTCTTTAGATGCCAACATAAATAATGTTGACCACTTTACAATCTTTAGTGACATCATAATCTAACATGATATATTATTGTGATCTTATTTATGATGAAGAGTGTCCACGTAATAGTAAATATTAATATTTGTTTTATTTAAATATTTTATTTTTTTATATTTTCTCCATGATATTCTTACTTATGTCGGTGCTCTTTACCATTTTTAATTTCTCCGTGATATACCTTGTATGATGTGGATCGACTGCAATACATATGATTTGTAGTGTTTTTCACGCATACATATATCACTAATTGTATATCTCTGTATAATGTGTCTTTAAAGGAGTTCCAATTGTCATGATATGTATTAGTAAATACCACCCACCATCCATTAGGGACTTCCTAATCAGTAAACTAGCATACCCCTAAGTAAATTAGTAAATACCACCCACCATCCATCAGGGACTTTCTAATCAGTGAATTAGTAAATAGGAAACCTTATTAGTCGAAGGGTGGTACTATTACAATGACTTCGATGTTGAGTGCCTACTGGTTTTGGGTTTAGAATTTTTTTATATAATTTTAATTTTATTTATTTAGATTCCCATTGGTTGTAAAGTTTGAAGTTTTATTGTTGTACTTCTACAACAAACATTGTATTATTAATATAAGTTGGACCAAATTTATTGCATAGATTATTACATTCCATTATTAATGTAAATTTGACAAAATTTATTACATATGCCTTAACATTTAATTAATATGATATGATCAAAACTCATTGATCAATATTAATTAATGTGACATAATTGAACTAACCAATCATTGAATGTCTTGCATGTAATGTCCCATCCGAGGGCACTTCTAATTATGCAACATAGCTCTCCACTTGGATGCTTTTCCCTGTTCCATAGCTTCCATGAGTGCTTAACTACATCTACTTGCATCTTGAAAGTGCCACAACATTCATGCCACAACTTCCATGGTAGTTTTGCATCAATAAGATCAAATATGAAGGTAGGTTGTGCTTAATCCTAAATTGAGACATATAGATCGAAGAGTAACTAAACTCAACTATGTTTGATTGCCCAACATTGATACTCTCAAGAGGCCATGTGTGGTTGTTCTAGGCATCCTTCTTGGCCTAGATGGCTAGAAGCTTCCTTTACGCCCTATTGTTCATGTTTCCTCCCCTAACCATGTCCAGGGCTTCAAGACCCATACCTAGAGATAAAAAATGATAGTGTTACTCTTGGGTTTATTCCTTTGACCATATCCAAAGTTCTAGAGAGTCATACTCAATGTTCAAGTTCTAGAGAGACCTAACTCTTGGGTTTATTCCTTTGACCATATCCAAGTTCTATAGAGTCATACTCAATATTCAAATACTCATAATGTTGACTATTGCCATCATGAGACCAAGTATACCATTGAAAGGTCATTTGTGGTGAGTCAAGATGTTGTTCATGGCCTTAGATGCATATAAGCTTCCTTTAGAACAATGTTGTTATATGTAGCTGGTGTATACTTAGGCATAGAATTATGTGCATGCTTTATGAACACACATGCATTCTTTTCATTTCAACTTTTTTTGGGTCAGAGTGACAACTCTAGCGTACATGTTTGTTGATTTGGTTTCCTTGGATTTAGGTTCAAGATGACAAACCTGGTGGTTTGGACTACAAATACATTAAAAGCTTCATTTCTCTAAATACCTCTCAATATCTCTACTTTTGATGTTATTTTTCTATATGCTACACAAATCCATCGTCAATGAAACTATAGACACATATAGAGTCGACTATGTAGATTTCATATATATATATATATGTGTGTGTGTGTGTGTGTGTGTTTTACTATTTTGAATATATTTTTGTGTTGATATATATTAGAATCTTAAAATACATACCTCTTTTATTTTTTATATAACTTTTTTTTTTTGTCTTAACCATTTTTACAATAAGTTATATGTTGCACTAGTATAGAAATACAAATTGTTTGATAATGTTAAAACCCTTGAGCACTAATGGATGACTTTGTAATTTCAAGGATATAATGAATTTAATAATTTTAAAAAATACAAAATTAACATTATAAATTTTGAAAAAAAATATCCATGCACAAGAACAATATGTTCTCTACAATTCTACAAAAACTTCAAGAAAATTGCATCATTTAGGTATTCAATATGAGCACTAATGAAAACATATGCATTATATTTTGTATGAAAAATAACATACCCGACCTTCGGGCCTTTGAGGATGCGTGGCGGGTGATCCGTTACTATGGAGGATAGCCACTTTGGATAAAAGTGGAACAAGAACCCCTGAAGGCCCAAAGGTCGGGGTTCACCTTAGCCATCAATCTCAGAGGACAAGTGTCAGGAGATCTAATACTCCAAAAGGATTTCCCTTTGGAGGTTAGCATTCATGAAGTGCAGAGTCTCGAAGTAAGTGTGGTCCGTTGATATTGAAAGAAAACGGGGACTGTTGATTCATGTAAGCATACCCGAAATCCATCGATTTGGTAGTTCAGAAAATTTATGGTGTCATAGGTTGAAAACGTCTAGAGCCCGAAGCTCTGAAGAACCAACACATGGGTCTGTTGTCTTGGCGTCTGGTCATAACTACAGTCGTATACGATTGTAGCCGAAGGGAAGAGGCTAGGCTAAGAATTCAATTCAGAAGGTCGAACGCCGAATTCCCCGTTAGTCTATGAGTTAGCCAAGGACCAAGTCCAGTCGTTGGATTTGTTGGTGGATGGATTTCAGCCATAGAATTAGGGACACTGGAATTTTCAGGATATCGAAGAACTCAGGGAGAAGCATATTGAGTCAAACCCACGTGGAAGTCCTGTGGACTCAAACAACGAACACTCGAGGAATTTGGGAGAGGTATATATGCTAGCTTGAAGCTCAGTTTTGAGCATGGAGACCATGGCTGAAAATCTCTGTATGATTAGAATGGGACAGAGACCTCGAAAGGGAGGATTTGATTTCTTAAGAAGAACAAAATTTCGACACCCCACCCTGGTTGTGTTACAAATTGGTATCAGAGCATGGTTACAACACTTGACCTGCTTGGGCTCATGTACGAGTTGCTTAAAAAATATATTCAAAGGAATTTTAATGGTGCCACCCTATCTTACCTCTTTCCTAAAGAGTCTGGTTAAACTTTTACTGAAGAAAAGAATGAAACTTTCTACTATGTGTGTGTATTTAAAAAATTTGAACTGTGTGTTGTTCATAAACTAATAGATTATTGGCTCACAATCAATGTTTTATCATCACTCAAGAAGTCAGTAAATCATGGGAAATCTACAAATATAAAGGATGGTGATGCACCATGAAGTGGGGGAGGGCTCCCATAATAGAGACAAAGAATCTAACGAAAGCAGGGTGGTGGAAACCACTCCGGATCTGGCTAAAACTATAAGGAGCCTCATGGACGAATTACAAAGTTGCAAGGATGACAACAAGAGATTGATAAAAGAGCAAGAAAAACAAACATAAATTAATGCAGTCTTGGTGTAGAGCTTATCAGACATATAGAGGAAGTTGCAGCATGGACCCGTAACCAGTCATGTGGACTGACGACATACAAAGAGAAGTCAATGTCCACCTGAGATACAAAAACATAGTCCCATAAGTGGCCACACTAGGAGAAGTAACTCGATGAAGGCCCAACCTGTAGACATGGGACACTCATCGAGAGAGTCCTCTGGAGAGGAAACATGCAACTCCGAGGGATATTCTAGTAACAAAAGTAACTCCCAGTCTTAAAATAAAGGAAAGAAGTGAAAGCATTCTAAAAGTCGTGATCCTAAAGAGTTCAAGAAAGCTATATCACCCTCTTTCAATGGAGAGATTAAGAAAGGGGAAGAGGAAGAAGCTTGGCTGCTTAGTTTAAAGAAGTACTTTAGATTCCATGACTACTTTGAAAACTTGAAGGCTCGAATAGCCATCTTCAACCTTAATGGAAAAGATTCCATTTGGTTGGAATACATTAAGAATATGAAAGGAATCCATGAAGAGGACTTATCATGGAAACAGTTTGAGAAACATTTCAAGAAGAAGTATATGTCAGAGAAATACTTTGATGGGAAGACTAAGGATTTATATGAACTCAAGCTAGGATAACTCATCATAGAGGAATATGTCAATAAATTACTTGAGCTATTGAGGTATGTACCCTACATAAAAGATGAAAAGGTAAAAGTGCAACGATTTATCATTGGGTTGCCTTTGACCTACCAGAACAAGATTGAGTTTGACGAGCCAAAGACCTTAGAAGACACTATCTGGAAGGCAAGGTATTGTTATGAACAGTTTGGGAGTCAGACAGAACCTCGCGAGGAATGGAAGAAGAAGAGTAGTTCAGGATTCAAGAAGAAGGGGTTTAAATCCTCAAGATTTAAGAACTATAGGAAGGATTCTAGGATGAGCCTTCCTACCTGAAGTGTGTATCAACAAAATTCCCCCTCCTAGAGTGGGAATAAACCTTTTGGATCAGCCCTAGGAAAGACTAATAACCCAAAGAGAGAACCCTTGAAATGTTGGGGTTGCGAATAAGAGCATCTGCTGAGGGATTTCCCACATAGACAACAGAACAACAGGGGAGTCTACAACATCCAAGAAGCCACCACAATCAATGATGTGGCTAGGAGCATGCCACAGATTTATGCATCTTTGGATAATAAACAAGTCGAACACCAAGCTTCAGTGGTGGAGATGGAAGGTGTTGTTCCAGAGTCTATACTTAAGGTTATAAAGTATAGATTCTAGGCATCCCAAAGTGGGTGAATGATAAAAATGAAAAGAACAACCTTCAGGAAAATAATCTATGGTTGATTTTTGAGTTGTCTTTGTCTAGCTTCCAAATGTTCCTGGATGCTTGTATCCCATTCAGTGGCTGACCATGAATGTTCGCGTTCTACCTGGGTAGTGGCGGTTTTTAGTATGGTATCAAAGAGATTTAAAGTGATGTTGGTTTGATTTGAAAGACTAGGTTCAATGTTGGGATGTCTTACAAGGGGCACAATCATGAAGGAACAAAGTTTTAAAGGGTTTGATGTTTAAAATGTTGTTTCAATTTTAGATCATATAAGAAAGATTTCTTGAATCTGAATTAATAGTATAACAAATCCAAAGGCCTTTTCCCATAACTGAGTTAACTTTGAAAATTCATCCATGAAATGTAAGAAAACATTAAGCTGTCAACAATGTGAAGCTTCAAACAAGGAAGAATCTCACCTTGTAATAGAAGAAGAAAATAGACAAGAAAAATTTTGACGAAGCATAAAATATAGAAATCTAAATAATTCACAGGTCTTGTACCTATTGATAGCCGATATAGAGGAAAAATTGTAAACGATTAGATGATTAAATGGTTGATCACCATAGTATAGGTTGTACTAAATTGCAACTAATCATTCATCGAAGATATATATGAGAAATGAAAATGGATATGAAATAACAGAGAAAAACACATAACTCAGTCTTCACGGAATTTGGAGTCTTCGAATTGCTTTCTATTAATTCTGGAAAAGGAAATGTATCTATTACAATCAGCCAAAAAAGAAAAAAAAAATCCCTTGTTTTCTTTTCAAAATGTATATTTATACAAGCTTAAAAACACTTCGAATTCCAATCATTCCAGAAGCTTTTGGTTACAAATGAAAAATTGAAACGTTTCATTTCCTTGTCCTTTGTCTTCCTCCATACGGGCAGAGCACCTTCCTTTCTTTGTTCTTCTATCTCCAAAAATAGAATGGAATAAACATATGTCATTATTTAACACTAGAAGCCTTCCCTTTCCCCTACTCAATACAATTGACATACCTTTCAATCAACTGGGCTATCAACTTGGAAGGCTCTGCTTGGTTGTTTGCCTCAAAAGTGTAACAATTCTTTGTCAACTATGGCAAACGTTTTCTTACTTGTCAGTCTTTTGTGATGATAGACCATAATTGTAAACTTGGCTTTATTAACCATTTGTCGACTTGGACAATATTAACCTGACTTATCTGGGATATTTCAACTTGTTCCTTTTCCACATTTTCCTTGATATCTAGCAGGTGTTTGGCTATGTCAATTTTTCCAAGTGTCCCAACACTACCTTCCTTATCAAGGTATAACAATTTTTATTTATCAAGACGAATGTTTCTTCACAAGAATTCCTCATCTATTTAGCTCTTTCTCTGCTCTCTGATATATTATTCTCCCATGCCTTCAGTAAGATATTTTCTCTGGTTTGTTCTGGGATGGATAATTTGGAACTACTGACCATTTCTTCTTTCAATGTTGCTGTAACAACCTCCTAGAAAGAAACCCGAGTCACCTCATCTTCTCTTTCTCTCAAAGAGATATCCTTTAGCGCTTGATCTATAGTCTGAAAGTGATTTTGGATGGTTTCCACTTTAGCAAGCAGATCTTGTTGAGCTACTACTACCTTCTGTCGGATTTCGGTGGCTTGGGATTGAAATATCTTTATGTCTATCACCTGGTTCTCAATAGAATTCAATTTTGACTACAACTGTTTTATCAACTCCTCTTGATGACTTACCTGTGCTTGGATTATTTGGACCGACCGATGCATTTGCTCGAGATTGGTTCTGAGCTGTTCAATTTCCTGTTGATCAAATGCTCTGGCTTGCTCGAGACCTTTTTTCACCTGATCCCTGGCATTCGCCTCCACCGTAGCTACCCTAGCCTCCAACTTACCGATCAAGAGGTTCTTTCGTTTCAAATGTGCCTTCAAAGTTCCAACTGAATACTAGTTGGCTGTAGCATAATCCCCCAATGTTCCTGCTAGCTCATCGACGTATTCTTCCTCTTCCACGACCTCTCCATATATTAGGATTTTTTATTTTTTAGCTACTGTGCCCGCTCTTTGATATAATTCTTTCTTCATTGTGGCCTTCCTTTTATTATTAAATAAAAATTCATTAGGAGGTAACTCTTCTACAAAAATAGGTGTTAGGTCTTCATTGAAAATCCATCCTGCATCGAGGTTCCCCTTTGTGAACTGTAAGGGTGTGACAAATGCAATGAGACTACCGATTTCCTTGGATTATTTTTTCAAGGTAGCATCCATGGATGGCTCACTTGATATGAGTGATAGCATGTCATCTACCCTTTGCGAGGGTATCTCTACTTTACTTTTGACCTGCTTGCCTGACATAACTGTCTCTGGGTTTCCTCCTTCTTGATTGAGAATTTTGGCTTCTTATTCTGAGGTACCAACTTCCCCTATCTTTTCCTGGTTTTCCTCCTTGTTAGGACTTGAGTCCTTTGAGCCTTTGGCTTCCATTTTCTGTGTATCCAAAAGTTTTGGGGTTTTTCCTTGTAAAACTTGGGGGAGAAAACTCCTCCGGTGCTTCTGGAATTTAAATAAATCGACCATATCTCTGGACGACAGGGCTTGGATCCAACTTAAGACTTTAGAGTAGTACCTCGCACCTCAGAAGATTTCATCATGAGGTGAATACTCTTGTTCATATCTCTTCAGGCCACAACTTGCCATGTGATTACTCACAACCTTATTAAGGTTGTGCTTCTTAAACTCAATGTCCACCAATTTCATTTCCTCCAAGGCCGTAGCCTCTGCTCTAGCATGGCCAAATTCTAATAAAGAATATGTATCTATGTGAATGGGTAAGGGTGGCCATACCTTCTTCGATAATCCTTTGAGCTCTTTGCTTATCCCACCGAGCACAGTTTGCCTGGCAATCTTGCATCATACTAGCATATATGGAAAGAATAATGACAAAGCATATGGGGGACCAGAGGTGCAAAAAACCTTGATGTATGAAAACTCAACTTATATATACCAATCTTCCACACTACTCAGGTTGGCCGTGATGTTATCTAAAATTCTGGGAGGCAGATGCCTGAAGATGGAGTCATGCATTGGTACCATTACCCAGTTGAAAATCTCGTAGACAAATTCTTTGGCTTTATCCTTCCAAAGTTTCAAGTGGTAGACATGAATAGGCTCTGCATTAGATGGAGTCCAGCTCCAACTCATTAATGGGAAAGGTGTCATGAAGAAAATAACATCTATGATGTAAGCAAACATAAAGACTGAAGCTGCTTTCCCACTTGTCTTCTACGCTCGATATTCAGTAATTTGACTGGTCAGACTATCTGACAACAATTTGGCCCAGTTGAAAGAAAAACCCTCAACTACTATATGAATAAGCGGTACCCATGGTAGAAAAAAGTGAGTGGTATCCTCCTTCCCATACAATCTATAGGCCATCATCGCTATATACTTGAATTGTGTCTCTAAAGAGGAGATTGAATAAACTCCATGAGTATCAACCCTGAATTTTGCAGGGTGTGAAACCCAATCTTTGATCAGATTGGATACATTTTTTCCAAACTACTCGCATTCCTTCTTTTTGAAACCCTCTAGTAATTCTGCATTATGAGTAAGTTTTGGTGTGGGTGACAATTTATACATTGCCTATAAATGCTCTGGTCTGAAATTCCCAATTGCTACCCTCTATTCGCTGAAAATCGTCCTAGTCAGGATGTCTACATGGTTCAACGCCCATCTGATCATATCATAATAGAGAAGAAGTCATGGCCTTGCTGCTATTTTGTGCATCTCTGCTTGAGCGATGATTTCGTATTTGGTGGACAAGTCATCTTCCTCATTATGACTGGAATCATCTGGACAATCTATCAGCTCGGGTTACAGAATGTTGGAAATGTGCATCCATGTTTTGACAGTATTGATACTTTGAGGCTACGTATCAGAAACAATATCTAAACCTTGACATGAGCTCTTGGAAGATACCTTGGGTACTTTTCACGGAACCATGATATAGAACCTTGCAATTAGATCCCCTATCGTAAAATGTGAAAACATAGACATAAGTTATCTTGGTGAAATGGTTCTGTGCACATTAGAAAGAAAATCTGAGATAATGAAAGAAACCCTTTTGCTTTGATCACTTAAGTCCATGCGAGTCCTTTCTGATAGAACGGTTAAATCATTTAATGGAAATATTTAGAACTAAAATGAGGTCTTACTATCAATCACCTCACTAAATTCAAATAAATGCCATAAATGTTTGATGATTCGTGACTTGGGAAAAACGCAAAAACATTTAAATCTTCATCCGTAGATAGTATGGGTTAAAATTTGCTTAAGGAATTAATTAATACAGTTTAGTTCCTTTAATTAAGTGCATTTAGTCCTTAATCCCCTTTTTGGCATTCGCCGTACTGGATGATTTCACTCCTAGTCTTTGAACCCCAAAAACCTAAAATCACGATAGTGAGATTTGGTTGATTAGCTGTGATTTGACTTAAGATTTTAATTAACCACACTTAATTAATGAATATCGCGACTTTGAGGATCGTAGTTACAAAGGTGTTCCTTTTTGAGGTAACAATCGTCGAGTCACAAAATCACGATAAAGATTAACTATGGCTTAAAAGTGATTACTCTTGATATTAACCAGAGTGACTTAAAACAACTTCTCAACTTCGCATGTCAGAGGTTGAAAAGAGTTCAAAGTGTAAATCTCGAAACGTGAGAGTACGAGGTAATAAAAGGTGACAATACCTGCTTAGTGGTTCAGTAATGGTGATTAGAACTAAAAATATTATCACCATTTTGCCTATTGGGATACTGAGGCTTTGGTGGGTATAATCGTGAAATAAATGAAATCCCGAAATACATCTTTTTTGGGCTTAAGTATAACATTTCACTTACTTAGAAAAAGGGCGGCTCCAACCTTTGAAGCTAGAGTATTTGAAAAATACAAGTGTTCCAACATAGGCTCCAACTAGGGATCTCGTCTCCTTGTGGGACGAGAAGAACAGTAAACCAAGTGCCTGTAATGGGTAAATGGAGTCATTAGTTTGTTTCTTTGAAACTTGTTTTAGAAAGAGGATACAGAGGGAAATTTGAGGTTTCATCTTTATTTCCGGAAAGATTTCAAAACCCAATCACTTTCTAATCTCAACTGCAGTCCATTCGGTGACTTTCCCTTTCTCAACACTGAATTCGGGTCTTCTTAAGATGATCAAAACAGTCTTAGGAAATTCAACAGGTCCTGTGGGTTTTGGCTTGCATCAAAGAGAAGTAAATTCCATGCCTTTAATCAAGGAGTCCTGCATGAACTTGGGATGTAGATCCAGTTTCAAAGAAAGCTAATTACCAGAGTATAGTATAATTCATGTATGAAAGCCTTACAAATATCTTAGATATTGCTTCACTGCCATCGACCCTGTTCATTACCCCAGTGAAGTTATTTGGTTCCCTTAATTGAATTTCCTTTCACCACTTCAAAATGTAATTTTTCATTTAAATGCTGAGATGAGGCAATCATTTTATGAATTTCCTTTCATCATCTCTTTGGACTAGATGGGGGCAATCAATTATGAAGTTCCTTTCACCATTTGTCTTATATTTTATTTTTAAAATATGAAGTGGGGGAAATCAATTGGTATAAAGTATACCAGGGGTGATATCTGTGTAATATTCACAACAGAGGCCTATCAACTCACTTTGATTACTCTGGACCAACTTTCTCTTGACTTTCAAAACATCTTAGTCTGCAGGAAATTATGGAAGAATTTATTTCCAGGGGTCTTCCTTTGAGAAAGACTTAATCATTTGAAACCTATTAAAAGACCTAAGAGATTTAGGATCAACCTACGCATAACTTTTCTTAGTAGGAGACCGAGGAGTTGTGAAGGCTGGCTTATTTTCTAATATTTGTTTGCCAGCTTCTAGAGCTAAAGTGTAACCTCTTCTTCCTCTATGGAGGCCATGGGAAGGTGTCTGGTTTTTAAGGAGAGAAGGATGAGGAAAAAGAAGGCTTTGGATTTCAAAAACCCATGTGTTACAATGTAATCCTGACTCTTGGAACTTTTTCTTTGGAGACACTCTACTTCCTCTGTTTTTTTAAATTATCTTTTATCTTATCCAGGTGAGCTTTTTAGAATCCACAATAAAAAGTTGTTCTTTTAATGACATGTCAGGTGAATATATCATAATCATGAGACCGTTGTTGCGCTTAAGTGGTATTCATTTGAAATATAGACACTTCAAAAATTCATACCTTTGCCTTACCATTTCGTTCTCTTCTTAATAAATATCTTTTATCACCTGTTTTGAGCGAATCGATTTCCCGATGCATGATCGTCCATTTTTATCTTTTTTTTGTTTGGGCTGTAAGCCGGAATCCTGTAAGAAAAAAACATGAAGAGTATTAGGGATTTAAGATTTATGGAATTCAATGTGTTGAAAATTTCATATCCCTACTTCTAGAAGATCACTAACCTGTTTTATTTGCGATGAAAGTAAAACTTACCGAAAAGCTATAGAAAAAAAAAAAACACAAACCGGTATATACAGTGGAAATTTGGAAATCATTTATTTCATATAATGGTTCAAATAACACTCGTTGACAAGGGCGTTGAGGATTTTACTATCCAAATTCTCTAATAGAAACGAATTATTCCCTTCAGAAGCTGTCATTTTGAACGGTCCATACCAGATATGATCAAATTTACCATGTTTTGTTGAGTCTTCCCTCCTAGCATCCCATTTCAAAACCAAATTGCCAGGGAAGAATTCCTTGTCTTTGGCCTTATGATCAAACAATGCTTTCATGTTGTTCTGGTATTTCTGCAACCTTTAGTCCACTTCAGCCTTGTGTTGTTGAACTTCAATTAGTTGATTTATTCTCCTTGTGACATGGTTTGGTTCTTATTTTTCATCTTGCCAAAGTTTCATCACAAGAAGCAATAGATTTATAGGTAATACCACGTCAGTCCCGTATAACATTTGGAAAGGAGAAGTGACAATAGATTGTTTTGTACCTATCTGGTTCGCCCACAAGGCATACTTCAAATGCACATGCGAAGATTTTTTGTTTTCGCTCAACACTTTCTTAATTATGGTAATTAAACTTTTATTTGAGGATTGAGCTAGCTCATTTCCTTGGGGGTAATATGCCATGGAGTGACCCAATACGATATTGTATTTTTGGCAAAAGCTAACCATTTCCATAGATTTGAATGCCTGGGCATTATCTATGACTATCTTTCAGGGACAACCGAATCTAGACAATATGTTCTCTTCCAGGAAGTCTATTACCATTGAATCAATCGCCTTTCTAGTTGGAATAGCCTCCACCCATTTGGTGAGGTAATCTGTAGTAGTCAAGATCCATTTATGTTGAGCACTGGAATGTGGGTTAATTTTGCATATAAAATAAAACCCCCATTGTTGAAAATGGGCTTCCATTTTAACAGGGACCAAAGGTAGCGCTGGGAGTTTCTGCTTGCCTTTGAACAATTGGAAAGGGTTACAGGCTCTGACTTTCATGTTGACATTTGAGAATAGTTTAGGCCAATAATATCCTGCCCTTAGGATTTTATAAGTTGTTTCCCTCCAGGGGTGATTCCATTCACACACTCCTTCGTGAAATTCGTTTATGACCCTCTCTATTTCTGATTCTACTAAACAAACTAGTAGGAAGCCTAATGGGTCTTTCCAATACAATTGGCTTTCATATATATAATACTTCACTGCATGTAGCTTTAGTGTCCTGGATTTAGATGGAAACAGATCACTTCAGAATCTCAGGGTCAGTAGGTAGGACACTATGTCTTTATACCAATCCAATGAAGAAAACTTCTCTTTGGTTCTAGTTGTAGCTATTTGGTCATCGAGCTCGTTTATGTCCACACATCCTTCATACCCCTGCAGGTTATTCATTCTGAGTGCTCTGAAATTTGATTCGACTAAGAGCTTAGCCAAACCCTGTCCTTTTACTAGTTTTGTCGGTTTCACCTCTAGATCGAATTCTTGAATTTTAGCAAGCCATCGACCCCTTTTCCTGTCACTGTCGGGATAAACCAATATGTCTTTTACAAAACTGGTGGGTACATATGCAATTACCTTGGAGTGTAACATGTAGGTTCTGAAAGCCTTTAGCACCTTCACCATAGCATATGCTTGCTTTTCCATTATATCATATCTCAATTCACCATCTCTAAGACTTTTACTGAAAAAAGATATTGGTTGAACGAATCCTTCTTCATTCTTCTGGAGGAGTACTGCCACAACTGTGTGTTCAGATGTGAACGAGAAAATCAGAAAATATTTTAGATAATCAGGGCTTGCCAGTACAGGTTCTTCACTTATAAACTTGTTGATGCATGCAAATGATTCTTTAGCTTCTTCCATACATTTTACTTCGTTGTTCTTCTTTAGAATATCTGTGATCAATTTCATGATTTCAACAAAGTTTGGTATAAATCTTCTCAAAAAAATTATTTTTCCTAAAAATGACTGAATTTCTTTTACATTTCTAGGAATATTTATGGTGTCTATACGTTCAACCCTCTTAGGGTCAATTTTAATTCTTTCTCGAGACACAATATGGCCCATGAGTTTACCTTCTTGCATAGCAAAGTGAGACTTCTTGGGGTTTAAGGAAAAACCAAATTTGCATCATTTCTCATACATTTGCTTGAGATGTATCAGATGATCTTCATCAGATTTAGAAAAAACGGTCATATCATCAAGATAAATAACCACAAATTTATCCCTCTCATCGATGAAAGAAATGTCCATAGCACGCTGGAAGGTAGCACCTGCGTTCATTAGTCCAAAAGGCATTTTTTCATACAAAAATGTGCCTCAAGGGGTGGTGAAGGTTGTTTTTTATTTATCGTGCTTGTTGACAGCAATCTGATTGTAACTAGAAAACCTGTCGATCATTGACGTCCTATTTGCCCCAACTACTTTTTCCAAAACGTGATCCATTTTGGGTAGAGGATAATTGTCTTTGATAGAGGATTTATTCATTTCTAAAATCTACACACAGTCTGATCTCCCCACTCTTCTTCCTAACCGGGACTAGGTTAGCTACCCAGTTAGAGTATCTCAGTGGTACAATTATTTTTGCATCCAGAAGCTTTTTGACTTCCCTTTCAACCATAAGCAATAAAATGGGATTGATTTGTCCGATTTCCTGTATAAAAGGTTTGACACTGGGCTTTAAAGGTATCTTATGTTCAATCACAGTGGTGTCATAAGTTCTCAGCTAATCATAAGACTAGGTGAACACATCTTTATACTGATCGAGCACATCAACATACTTACCTTTTGTCTTAGGAGGAAGGTATTTTGATATTTTTACTATTCTAGGCTCCTCTTTGGTCCCTATGTCGCAATCTTCAACCTCTTCTGGTTGAGGTTGCAAAGTAGATTTTAAGGGCATGTCATTTTGGTCAAACAGTCTCTCCAGAGGGATTAGTCCTTTTGGAATCTGATTGTTTTTTAATACTAACATGTGATGATTTGCGATCTTTTCTTGGAACTCCTGAGGATCCTCTCCCTCTTGCATAATCTAAGTATGGTCATTTTGGTTTTCTTGGTCAATGTGCGTTTCGGCGAAGTCATCCACCATTTCAAGGAATTTTATGATCTATTCATCATCTTCAAACACCTGCCAGTGTTGAATGTTGTTTGGTATGGAAGGTCTATGCCTCACCTCTATGTGGTACTTTAGTTTGAAAGATGTAGGGGGTGCAAAAGTTGAGGCTACTTTGGCTAATGAATCGACCTACAGGTTTTCTGCATGAGGAATGTAATGAACATTTACCAACAAGAAGAAATTTTCAATTAAATCCCATGCGCAATTTCTGTAAGATCTTAATCTTGGGTGTTTGGCTTGGTATTGTCGATTTATCTACTTCACAATCAACTCTGCATCTCCATAGACTTCCAAGCTCTTTATGTTCAGCTTCTTGGCAACTTCTAGTCCCAAGAATAAAGCTTCATACTCACATACATTATTTGTGTAGTATATGTCCCATTGAAGCCTGTAAGAAAAGGGAATAACAAATTCATTTTCAGGTGCTACAAAAAGTACTCTTGCACCTGCTCCTTCACACGACGAAGCACCATCAATTTTTTTTTTCCAAAATCCAGTGCTATACACATTTTCATCTATCTTTTCTGATTTATTTTGATCTATGCAATTTTCTTCTGTACAGTTATTTACACCATCATCAAAACATAAAATACAATTTCCCATATCTTGATCAACAACATAAACAGGGTAATTGTTAGGATTCTGTGGGTTGCTTACTGTGTATGCCAATCGTGTTTCCTTGTATAATCGAGTGAACTGTTCGTTGAAAACATGAATCATGGCGTAGGTCATGTCTAGCTAAAGAGACTCCCCAAGTTTGGCTCCCCAAGACCTAGATAATAGAAAACCATACTTCGGAGGTATATCAGCGATAACTACATCCATTAGGACACTTTTCACCTGAACCTGCACAAGAGTGACTACCAAATATTTGATCAAGCCCATGCACTTAATTATTCTTGAATTGAAAGAGTATAGATATCCATAGGGCCTAGTGATCTCCAGGCCTAATCTGTCCATAATAGACTTGGGCATCACAGTATGTGAGGCTCCAGAGTCCAGCATGCAATTATGCAGCAGTCGATCATGCATGTTCAGGGTAATGTAGAAGGGGCCGACGGTATCCCTGGCGCTGTCGAAATGTGGACCAAAAGTGATATTAGGCTTATCATCTTCCAAATTTATCACGTCAGACTAACTTTCTAAATCAGAAAAATTTATCATTTTGGTTATTTTCTTTCGGTACATAGGATTCTTTGCCAATTCGACCAGAGGTATTGGTATATTGATCTTATTTATCTCATTTTCTAGGATGAAACCTCCCACACCTTTATCCATTTCTTTGGTTGAAACTTCAGACTCCTTCTTTTCTAACTTATTTTTTTGCACTGTTTTATTTTTCGTGATTTTGGTTTCCGGTGTCTGTGTTTCAGTTGTCTTAGTTATTCTCTCTTGGATCTCAACCTCCTTTACTTTGGGACTCTGCGAGTCCACCCCTTTTACTTTGTTATTAGGTATCTTAGTATCTTTCGGAGCGGGCTTGTATGTTTCACCTCTGGGGACAATTTTCTTGGGTTGAGGAGTCGACACGGATTTATTTTTGGGCCTTAGATTATACTTATGTTGGAGCTTGACCATTATAGAATCGACCATTTCTTGATAGGTAGAATCATCGGTGTTTTTTATGTTATCATCTCTATTTGACGATTTTTATGTATTTAGAGACTTCTCATAATCTTCCTTAGTTAAATGAGGTTGCGTACAGTCATCGCCCAAATTGTTTACGTCTTCTTCTAAATCCTCAAACTCTTTCATATCATTTCCTCCAATAAAATTTTTATTTTTTAAAGGGGTTTGAATTTTTTGGTCCTCATTTTTAATCTGTCTTTGTTGAATTTGAGGATTGGGGTTTCTCCTGAATTCTCTCTTAATGAATTGATCTTCTTTGGATTGATCTAGCTCCATCCTTGAAATTTTATTTGATATATCTTTAATTATCCTAGCCATATCA
>JZKD02S1337010.1:302809-324159 GCA_000966675.3 Picea glauca | reverse complement strand
CTCGTTGACAAGGGAATTGAGGATTTTACCATCCAAATTCTCTAATAGAAATGAATTCTTGCCTTCAAAAGCTGTGATTTTGAACGGTCCATACCAGATATGATCAAATTTACCATGTTTTGCTGAGTCTTCCCTCCTAGCATCCCATTTCAAAACCAAATCTCCAGGGAAGAATTCCCTATCTTTGGCCTTATGATCAAACAATGCTTTCATGTTGTCCTGGTATTTCTGCAGCCTTTAGTCCACTTCAGCCTTGTGTTGTTGAACTTCAATTAGCTGATTTCTTCTCCTTGTGACATGGTTTGGTTCTTCTTTTTTATCTTGCCAAAGTTTCATCACAGGAAGCAATAGATCTATAGGTAATACCACGTCATTCCCGTATACCATTTGGAAAGGAGAAGTGCCAATAGATTTTTTTGTACCTATCTGGTTCGCGCACAAGGCATACTTCAAATGAACATGCCAAGATTTTTTGTTTTCGCTCAACACTTTCTTAATTATGGTAATTAAAATTTTATTTGAGGATTCAGCTAGCCCATTTCCTTGGGGGTAATATGCCATAGAGTGACCCAATACAATATTTTATTTTTGGCAAAAGCTAGCCATTTCCATAGATTTGAATGTCTGGGCATTATCTGTGACTATCTTTCAGGGACAACCGAATCTAGACAATATGTTCTCTTCCAAGAAGTCTATTACCACTGAATCAATCACCTTTCTAGTTGGAATAGCCTCCACCCATTTGGTGAAGTAATCCGTAGTAGTCAGGATCCATTTATGTTGAGCACTGGAATGGGGGTTAATTTCGCCTATAAAATCCAACCCCCATTGTTGAAAATGGGCTTCGATTTTAACAGGGACCAAAGGTAGTGCTGGGAGTTTCTGCTTGCCTGTGAACAATTGGAAAGGGTTACAGGCTCTAACTTTCATGTTGACATCTGAGAATAGTTTAGGCCAATAATATCCTGCCCTCAGGATTTTATAAGTTGTTTCCCTCCAGGTGTGATGCCCTTCACACACTCCTTCGTGAAATTCATTTATGACCCTCTCTGTTTCTAATTCTACTAAACCAACCAGTAGGAAGCCTAATGGGTCTTTCCAATACAATTGGATTTCAGATATACAGTACTTCACTGCATGTAGCTTTAGTGTCCTGGATTTAGATGGAGACAGATCACTTGGACATTTCAGGGTTAGTAGGTAGGACACTATGTCTTTATACCAATCCGATGAGGCAAACTTCTCTTCGATTTTGGTTGCAGCTATTTCATCATCGAGCTCATTTATGTCCACACATCCTTCATACCCCTGCAGGTTATTCATTCTGAGTGCTCTGAAATTTGATTCGGCTAAGAGCTTAGCCAAACCCTATCCTTTTGCTAGTTTCGTCAGTTTCACCTCTAGATCGAATTCTTTAATTTTAGCAAGCCATCGACCCCTTTTCCTGTCACTGTCGAGCTGAACCAATATGTCTTTTACAAAACTGGTGGGTACATATGCAATTACCTTGGAGTGTAACATGTAGGTTCTGAAAGCCTTTAGCACCTTCACCATAGCGTATGCTTGCTTTTCCATTATATCATATCTCAATTCAGCTTCTCTAAGACTTTTACTAAAAAAAGCTATTGGTTGATCGAATCCTTCTTGATTCTTCTAGAGGAGCACTATTGCAACTGTGTGTTCAGATGTGAATGAGAAAATCATAAAATATTTTAGATAATCAGGGCTTGCCAGTACGGGTTCCTTGCTTATAAACTTCTTGATGCGTGCAAATGATGCTTTAGCTTCTTCCATCCATTTTGTTTCGTTGTTCTTCTTTAGAATATCTGTGATCAATTTCATGATTTCAACAAAGTTTGGTATAAATCTTCTCAAAAAAATTATTTTTCCTAAAAATGACTGAATTTCTTTTACATTTCTAGGAATATTTATGGTGTCTATAGCTTCAACCCTCTTAGGATCAATTTTAATTCCATCTCGAGACACAATATGGCCCAAGATTTTACCTTATTGCATAGCAAAGTGAGACTTCTTAGGGTTTAAGGACAAACCAAATTTGCAGCATTTCTCATACGTTTTCCTGAGATGTATCAGATGATCTTCATCAGATTTAGAAAAAAGGGTCAGATCATCAAGATAAATAACCATGAATTTATCCCTCTCACAGATGAAAGAAATATCCATAGCATGCTGGAAGGTAGCACCTTCATTCATTAGTCCAAAAGGCATTTTTTCATACAAAAATGTGCCCCAAGGGGTGGTGAACGTTATTTTTTCTTTATTGTGCTTGTTGACAGCAATATGATTGTAACCAGAAAACATGTCGATCATTGACGTCCTATTTGCCCCAACTAATTTTTCCAAAACGTGATCCATTTTGGGTAGAGGATAATTTTCTTTGAGAGAGGATTTATTCAAATTTCTAAAATCTACACATAGTCTGATCTCCCCTCTCTTCTTCCTAACTGGGACCAGGTTATCTACCCAGTTAGAGTATCTCAGTGGTACAATTATTTTTGTGTCCAAAATCTTTTTGAATTCCCTTTCGACCACAAGCAATAAAATGGGATTGATTTGTCTGAGTTCCTGTATAAAAGGTTTGACACTGGGCTTTAAAGGTATCTAGTGTTCAATCACAGTGGTGTCATAAGTTCTCAGCTCGTCATAAGACCAAGCGAACACATATTTATACTGCTCGAGCAAATCAACATACTTACCTTTTGTCTTAAGAGGAAGGTATTTTGATATTTTTACTATTCTAGGCTCCTCTTTGGTCCCTATGTCGCAATCTTCAACCTCTTTTGGTTGAGGTTGCAAAGTAGATTTTAAGGGCATGTCATTTTGGTCAAACAGTCTCTCCAGAGGGATTAGTACTTTTGGAATATGATTGTTTTTTAATACTAACATACGATGATTTGCGATCTTTTCTTGGAACTCCTAAGGATCCTCTCCCTCTTGCATAATCGAAGTATGGTCGTTTTGGTTTTCTTGGTCAATGTGCATTTCAGCGAAGTCATCCACCATTTCAAGGAATTTTCTGATCTGTTCATCATCGTCAAACACCTACCAGTGTTGAATGTTGTTTGGTATGGAAGGTCTATGCCTCACCTCTATGTGGTACTTTAGTTTGAAAGATGTAGGGGGTGCAAAAGTTGAGGCTTCTTTGGCTAATGAATTGACCTACAGGTTTTCTGCATGAGGAATGTAATGAACATTTACCGACAAGAAGAATTTTTCAATTAAATCCCATGCACAATTTCTGTAAGATCTTAATCTTGGGTGTTTGGCCTGGTATTGTCAATTTATCTGCTTCACAATCAACTCTGCATCTCCATAGAATTCCAAGCTCTTTATGTTCAGCTTCTTGGCAACTTCTAGTCCCAAGACTAAAGCTTCATACTCACATACATTATTTGTGTATTGTATGTCCCACTAAAGCCTGTAAGAAAAGGGAATAACAAATTCATTTTCAGGTGCTACAAAAAGTACTCCTGCACCTGCTCCTTCACACAACGAAGCACCATCAATTTTTTTTTCCAAATTCCAGTGCTATACACATTTTCATGTATCTTTTTTGACTTATTTTGATCTATGCAATTTTCTTTTATACAGTTATTTACACCATCATCAAAACATAAAATAAAATTTCCCATATCTTGATCGGCAACATAAACAGGGTAATTGTTAGGATTCTGTGGGTCACTTACTGTGTATGCCAATCATGTGTCCTTGTATAATCGAGTGAACTATTCATCAAAAATAGGAATCGTGGCGTAGGTCATGTCTAGCTAAAGAGACCCCCCAAGTTTGGCTCCCCAAGACCTAGATAATAGAAAACCATACTTCGGAGGTATATCAGCAATAACTACATCCATTAGGACACTTTTCACCGAAACCTGCACAAGAGTGACTACCAAATCTTTGATCAAGCCCATGCACTTAATTCTCCTTGAATCGAAAGAGTATAGATCTCCATAGGGCTTAGTGATCTCTAGGCCTAATTTGTCCATAATAGACTTGGGCATCACATTATGTGAGGCTCCAGAGTCCAACATGCAATTATATAGCAGTCGATCATGCACGTTCAGGGTAATGTAGAAGGGGGCGGAGGTATCATTGGCACCCTTGAAATGTGGACCAAAAGTGATATTAGGCTTATTATCTTCCAAATTTATCACATCTGACTGACTTTCTAAATCTGAAAAATTTATCATTTTGGTTATTTTCTTTTGGTACACAGGATTCTTTGCCAATTCGACCAGAGGTATTGGTATATTGATCTTATTTATCTCATTTTATAGGATGAAACCTCCCACACCTTTAACCATTTCTCTGGTTAAAATGTCAGACTCCTTCTTTTCTAACTTATTTTTTTGCACTGTTTTATTTTCCATGATTATGGTTTCCGGTGTCTGTGTTTCAGTTGTCTTAGTTCTTCTCTCTTGGATCTCAACCTCCTTTACTTTGGGACTTTGCGATTCCACCCCTTTTACTTTGTTATTAGTTATCTCAGTCTCTTTCGGGGCGGGCTCGTATGTTTCACCTCTGGGGAGAATTTTCTTGGGTTGAGGAGTCGACACAGATTTATTTTTGGGCCTTAGATTATACTTATGTTGGAGCTCGACCATTATAGAATCGACCATTCCTTGATACGTAGAATCATTGGTGTTTTTAATGTTATCATCTCTATTTGACGATTGTTCTATGTTTAGAGAATTCTCATAATATTCCTTAGTTAAATGAGGTTGTGTACATTCATCACCCAAATTGTTTGCATCTTCTTCTAAATCCTCAAACTCTTGCATATCATTTCCTCCAATAAAATTTTATTTTTTATAGGGGTTTGAATTTTTTGGTCCTCATTTTTAATCTATCTTTGTTGAAATTGAGGATTGGGGTTTCTCCTGAATTCTCTCTTAATGAATTGATCTTCTTTGGATTGATCTAGCTCCATCCTTGAAATTTTATTTGATATATCTTTAATTATCCTAGCCATATCATCCATTTTATCATCTAAGGATCTTCTAGATCCTGAGGGTTCCGCTTGTTCTCTAAAACGTTTGGTCTCTCTATTTCCCATTTCTATTTTTGTTTTAAACTTACCAGAAGCCAACATATCCTGTGAATGAGTTTTGGCACAGGGGCAGACCCGGGGTTCAACGCTATAACATCAGACCAACAAAACCCTAACTACTAACCCTTTAGGCAACACCTGTGAAGCAGATGAAGTCTCACCCGAGGTAGAGGCAGGCATGGTTGCAAGACTCAGGTGTCTACAACCTTAGCTAGGACACAGATCTATGATTATATTGCTTACAACACACTTAGCATCAATTATTCCCTAATATATATTCCTTATTACACTTCACAGAAAGCACAGAGCATCCCATTGTTTTCTTAGATCTAAAGTATTTCAACACTTAGCCACAACAAGACAGATTAGATTCAGCAGATCAAGCACTAAGCGACTTCATACACATCAAATCTATCATCAATATGCATCTAATAAGCACAAGGCATAAGTAAATATATCTAAACATGTCATAGAACTTAGCAAGAGAGGGAAAACACATGAAAGTAACAACACAAAGCATGACACACAGATTTACGTGGTTCACTCCCACCTTGGGGCTATGTCCACCAACTCTTATTCTCTATTATTGCTAACCAATCAGTTACAAGCATAGAGCCTCAAAACCTACTCCACATAGGACAAGATATCTGTGTAGCTTGCTAGATCCTCCTTCCTCAAGTAGCTCTAAGCATAAAACCTTCTTACAATCTGTGCACTCAGCACTTACAATACTTGCACTCAGCTCTGCAAGTTAATCACATAGATTGATTCTAACACTAATCCCTTCCTGATCATGTAGATTGAACTGTGTTTTATTACATAGCCTATAATTCTACTTGTACATTACAACAGTGGGCCTAAGCGTGTGTAAACCCATGGGCCGACATCCCTTTCCCATTACATTATCCCACAAAACCCAAAAAGGACCCAAAAGGGGGTCTAGCTTCCATGATCTCCACTTCACCTTGCGCTCCATCTTTGATAGGATGTCGAAGTCCCAAAAATGGTCAAATATGACCAAGTGTTCCTCAAAACTTGGTCAAGGGCCAATAGGCCCCCAACACTCACCTGTGACTCGTCCCGCGTCACTCTGGTCTAAGTAATTCTACTTCAAATGCCTCGAACTTGGCTCGAGCTGCTTCGATATACTATAGTGCTACTACTTCTTTCTCAGTGAACTCCTGAATAAGTGCATCATTGACTAGTCCTTCGAGGAATTGTTCTGTTATACTCACAACTTGTTCAAGTTCTACTCCTTGGATTTCAAGTTCAGTGAACAGTTGGCATGCCTTTTCTTGCACTGGTTGAAGTCATTGAGAGACTTCCATTACTTTATTCTGGAGTGTGCATACTTGCTTCTGAGTCATACATTTCTAAGGAAACCTCTTCATTCTCTCAACTGGTGACAAGGCCTTTAGTTGCACTTGTAACATGTCTTCCTACTTCTGTGCATGTTGGATTTGAGACTCTAACACCTGTAACTATGGATTTTTTGTGAAGTTTTCATACTTCTGGGCACTTTTGGAGATCATTTTATTGTATTCTAAGGAAAAGGATTTCAATCGGTCAACTGCACTTTGGACAGTGGCCTCCCTTAGATATCTTATTTCTTGAGGTGTCTCAGGCATAGTGCAAAGTTCCAGGTCGGTGATGCACTGCTGAAGTTGCTAGATCACTCCTTCCAGTTGTGCCACTTGCTGTGGAACTCATTCTTCTATCTGCACTTCGATGATTGTCATAGAGTGAAGTTCTTTGTGAACCCATTCCTGTACTTCAAGTTTCTTTGCGAGCAACTGTTCACTGCCTTGCTGTAGCGCTGCTTTCTCTTCTTCCCACTTTGCTTGAAGAGATAATTTTTCTTATTCTTCATTACTGCGTTGTTCTAGCATATCTTTTTGTGCCTATGCCAAATCTTGGGTAGCTTGCGTTGTCTCTTCCTAAGCTCGTTGAAGGTGAGCTTCAACTCTATTAGTGATTTGGTGCAGTTGGGTTGACTCATCTCCTGGTTCTTCTATTCGACTTGTCGAGGGTGCGATAGAAGTTGTGTGGCTGGACTGTAGTTCCTACTACACTTCTCGAAGTTCACCCTTGATCCATATGAATACCTCCTCCTGCTTCGCTTCTTTCTTTTTTGTGATCTCCAATGAAGCATCATTCAATGCAACAACTAAGAAGTCTAAGTCGTCTGAGGTTAGGGTAGTCTTAAACGTAGTCCTGGTGGCTCTGGATGTCTTTTAGGATGAAGGCTTTGGTAGGGTAACCTTCCTTTTCTTAGATGCATCCTCTTCCTCTCTAGGCAGAGTAACTTCACCTTTGTTTTTCTCAACTTCCGTGCCACCTAATTCTCCACCATCATCTCCCTTCTTAGGTGAGGTCAAAGTTGTCTTCATCGATGTGCTATGGACATCATGCACTTTGTCATTTTTCTTCGTTTTACTTGTTCTAGGTGTGTCTCATATATTTTCAGGGTTATCCACATCGAACATCTCTATGGGGTCCACTAAAACAAGGAGGTCTGCCGACCATTCCTTGGTGATCTCCTCCAAGTCATCTTCTATCAACTTGTAATATGACTGGAGCTGTTGTTTATGCTCATCGACGTGCACTGTAATGTAGGTGAAGTGGCGGTCCACGCTGAACTTTATCAAGGGTCTAAACCTGTAAATTTTGTTTTGGGTGATGCACGATGTAGACTAGATTGTGATCTTTAGCTAGTTGTAGTAGGCGTGGAAGATGACATTGCACTGCCACTATTTGGTCATGTCGTCAGAATACCATAGCTTATAGAACTTTGCAGCCGGTGGTTCAAAGGGTTCTATATCCAAGAAAGTGGCACCTTCTGGTAGCTCCCATGCAATAAAAGAGATCAATATGAGAAGCTAACTAAAGTGGAAGTCGTACCCTTGGTATTGTGATTCTCTACAATTAATATCTTGTTGATTGACAAGGTATTGTGCCTAGTTCATCTGCAATCCCTCTGTGCACTTCCCTGTGAGGTCAACCATGAATCCGATCACTTGATTTGGTCTAATCTTAAGAACTAACTTGATCGCAATCAGGTGACAGGAAAGGGGCACTGCATCATTCTGGATAGAGGCTACCTTGTAGCCTCGCGTACCCTTCTCGACATTGCCACAGGTTTCTTTGATTCTCTACGCTAATGCTCGGTCAAAGGTATTTCTATGGTAGAAATCCTATGGGTCAAGGCCTTGCATGTTGAGCCCTGTGATTCAGTTGTTCAAGGTTGGATCCACAGTGATGCGTCAGTTTAGCCATAGGTATCCTCCATGATAGATTGACAACAGTAACTTTACACATGCATTTACCTCTTGATGGCGTCTGAAGTGTGGAATCTTCATCACATTGAGCAATGTGGACTGCGCGAGGTTCTAGGTCCATGATTGCGGGATGATCTTGGAATTCTTGCCTTTAGTCCTTGTTAGATACTTATGCAAGGTGAGCATGCTATAAAATTTTCGGTCTCCAAGGTTGAATTCACTAAATTTCAATGCTACAAGCTTATCTTGTTCTGTGTGAATTGCGCACACTCCTTTCAGTAGATATGTAGTGACTAGGGTGTATTCAATGTCTCTAGGGACACTGTCCCTATTAATCGCACCACTCAGAGGGGGTATGTAAGCTGGTAGGATGGATGGCACTAACTTCATGTTGCCTATGTCATCTTTATGCTTGGTTCTCCTCTCCATGCCCACTTGAGATGTTCCTACTCGAGCAGTTGACGGGGAGGCTTGCACTCCTCTCATCGATGATGCTTGGACTTCGGTGGATATTCCTCTTTCTAATATGACTCTCCCAGTAATTAAATTGAGAAGGACCTATGTGACGGATTCCTCAACTGTAGTGAGCTCGTCAGACATACACACTTGGAAAAGATAATCAAGGTCACGATGATCTTATATACTGCACTAGGATGAACAATCTACTTGCAATGATCACTATATACAATCACTAGTTCTGTGGGCTTCGGATTTTTAGTTGGTAAAAGTGTTCTTCGGGCATAGTACGATGAACTAAATAGGAAATTTGTCAACGGTCTTCTTGCAATGTGTATGAAGCTTCCATTATCATTGATCTATCTGTTATGGTGAGGTCCAATGGTCTGGCAGTGATCCTTTAATGTTTTTCTATCTGTTCGGGGTGGAAGTCGAATGGGCATATCAATCCAATGGCTAGATTTCTTTGCCACGGTGAAGATCCATATGTTGTTGTTATGATATCTCGACGAAGTTCAATTCCTATGATTTTTCCTTTTGTAGTTTCCTACTTGGGATCTCTTGTAATTTTTCAATCTTCACCTTTTTATTACTCAATTTTCTAGCCTTCTTCCCAGTATTCTTCAACTCAGTCTATCTTTTCCCGTTCTGATTCCTATCTTCTCTCGACATAGTCACTTCGCACTGTTGGGATTCTTTCTTCATATCCAAGGGTAATACTCCTTCAACATATGGATTAGGTATTTCAGTCTTCTGTGGTTCCTCTAATGCTCTTATAGCTTCAACGTCCAAGTCCTTGGTGTCCAATAGCTTATATATATTCTCTTGTTCTTCCATCAGTTAGGCGATCCTTCTAGTCATAAATTCCATGAGTTGTTGTTTCTTCTGTTCTAGGGCTTCCTTTTCTTCTTTTCTCTCGATCTGGTCTTTTTCAATCTAGATTTTGCCTAACAAAGATGGAAATGGGGCATGGTCCTCAATAAATTTAATAACTTCGAATTCTTCCTCTGTCAAATCATCATGGGTACTCATAGCTATCTGGGTAATCCTACCACATAGGGTTACCATTTTGCCTTTAAACAACCCTATTTTTCCTAGTGAAGGAACCATAACAGGCCTTCCTAGGGTTTCCCAAGTGTTTTCTGTCATAATGTTCATCTATGTTTCCTCATACAAAGCACAATCAATGTTGAAGTCTCCTATTCTTACTTCGATTTTCTCCTTTTCTTTGAACATCTCTGACAAACTAGCATCTTTATGTTCATCCAGGGTTTCTTTCATTTTCAGTAACATAATCTCTGATTCTTTCTGGGGTTCTTCTATAATCTTAGTCTCTTGACATCATTTAGGGTTTGCTTGCTCCATATTCATATTTTCATTTCTAGAAATCATTCTAAGGAAATCCAGTACTTCATGGTCCATAGCCTTACAATAGAGGCAAATAGGTTTTCTCCCAGGGCATTCCTTTGCAAGATGTCCTGGTCTTCTGCAACTGTAACAAAGATTTAATCCTCTCTTTCTCTTCAATAATCCCCAACTTTTCCTGTACTATGCGCTAGGATCATAATGGCTAGCCTACATCCACTCCTTAGTCCAAACATTCTTTCTATGCATAGGTATAACATATATTTCATTATTCTTATCAGATCTATTCATATCAAACGTTCTTTCATCTAACAATGCCCTATTTTTCAAGCTAGGGAAAAATCTATCAAGCATTCCTAAATTCATTCTTCAGAAACAAAAATTTCCACTTATTGAGCACAAATCTTCTAGATCTAAAACTTTTAACTGTTCTTACCTTTGTTAGACTACAGAGCTTACAGATCTTACCTCTTTCTAAAGATCTAAATTCTTTTCCTCATAAACTTCTATTTTTACCTTTGTTAGAGCACAAAGCGTTCAGATCTTTCTTCATTTATTCATATATGTCCTTCCTTATTTAGCACAGAGCTTTTCAGATCAAGTGTATTACTGTGCACTAGGGTATAGATACACACATAGAGCTTCCATAGTTTCAAAATGAATCTTTACACAAAGGTTCTACTTCCTTAGTTCCCAACAATCATAGTTTTAGGTCTTGGCAACAGAACCATTTGTTGGCACAAGCAAAGACCTGAGGTTCAATACTACAACTTTGCACCAAAAAAACCCTAACTACCAGCCCTTTTAGCAACACCTGCGAAGGAGATGAAGTCTCACCCAAGGTAGAGGCAGGGGTGGTTGCAAGACTCAGGTGTCTACAACCTTAGCTGGGACACAGATCTGTGATTATATTGCTTGCAACGCACTTAGCATTAGTTATTCCCTAATATATATTCCTTATTACACTTTGCAGAAAGAATAGAGCATCGCAGTATTTACTTAGATCTAAAGTATTTTAGCACTTAGCCACAACAAGACAGATTAGATTCGGAATATCAAGCACCAAGCAACTTCATACACATCAAATCTATCATCTATATGCATCTAATAATCACAAGGCATAAGTAAATCTATCTAAACATGTCATAACACTTAGTAAGAGAGGGAAAACACATGAAAGTAACAACACAAAGCATGACACACAGATTTACGTGGTTCACCCCCACCCTGGGGCTACATCCACCAACTCTTCTTCTCTATTATTGTTGACCAATCGGTTACAAGAATAGAGCCTCAAAACCTACTCTGCGTAGGACGGGAGATTTGCACAACTCGCTAGATCATCCTTCCCCTAGTATCTCTAAGCATAAAACCTTCTTACAATCCATGCACTCAACACTTACAATACTTACACTCAGCTCTGCAAGTTAATCACATAGATCGACTCTAGCACTAAGCCCTTCCTGATCATGTAGATCAAACTGTGTTTTCTTACATATCCTAGACTTCTATTTATACATTACAACAGTGGGCCTAAGCATGGGTAAACCCACAGGCCGACATCCATTTCCCATTACATTATCCCCAAAAACCCAAAAAGGACCCAAAAGGGGGTCTAGCTTCCATGATCTCTACTTTGCCTTGTGTTCCATCTTTGACAAGTTGTCGAAGTCCCAAAAATGGTCAAATATGACCAAGTGTTCCTCAAAACTTGGTCAAGGACCAACAATGAGGAACCCAATTACTCCTAGAACTTGTGAGCTTCCCTTGTGGAGGATTGAAGTGGTGAATTCCCAAGTAGAGGGGTTTAGTTTCTCGGTTTCGAAGAGTTGTTGATATAAGAGTTTGTCACCTATGCACTCCTGTTGATTCTATTAATAGAAATACTCTTTTCTTATCCAATTATATGTTGCAAATGTTTCTATTATTTTCCATGGGTAAATTTTCTATACATGCTAATGGATTATGCTATTTTATATGCTAACATTTCATACATTTTCCATATGCTTGTGTATTTTGGATTTTGAGGACAAGTTGTAGGTATCAGGCATTGGATTGTGAGCTCAACGATGGTATCTTATCAATGTCCACAGGAGGTAGGATTCTATCCTTTATTTTGTTGGCATTTGCATTTATCTAGCATACTTGATATTTGAGTTGATTTCTTGGTGTTGTTTTATCTGTTATGGTCCTACCCAAAACCATAAATATTTATTCCTCATAACAAAATTGGAAACTCCACTGGGGAGTGTCCTTTTTTGGGTTAGTTGGTGATATTTCTCTTTGATTGCTCTTTGTTTACCTAAGTTTTTGTGTCTCCTTTATTTTAACAACATATACATTGTTGTGTATCTGAGTTTCTTGGCTTAATTCTTACCTAGTCTGTTCTTTTCTTGACATACATAGGTTTTCCCTGAACGTGGGTTGTCTATGTCTAGGGTGCGTACATACGCTTATGTTCCCAAAAAAATCATGTACATATTTTTCTAGGCCTTCTAGGCTCAATTTGGTGTTTGTTGGGTGGGTTATGAGTGTTTTTGAGTCTTCTTGGGTCTCTGTTATGTCTCTTGAGTGCTTGCAGAGTGATAGAAAGTTGTGTTATTGTTATTTTTTTGGAAAACTTGTTCCTTGTTATTTTTCTCATTTTTGCTCCTTGCATTTAGGTATGAATAGTAGCTTATTGGTGTCCTTCTTGGATTGTATTCTTGTGCTTGCAGTAGGGTCTGTCTGAGAGGTTATTAGTTCAATTTCACATTTTCATTCCTTTATATTGAAAATACAAAAAAAATTGTTTTTTTTTTCATTTTAATTTTCCTATATTGAAAATACAAAAAAATTGCATTTGATTCAAAAAATTTGCACTTTTTTCTAGATTTCATTAGTATTGGAATTTTAGGAAATATTGAATTGTCATTGAAATTGAAAGAGACTACATCTTGTGCACATAATTTAGAAGCATACCATTTCTTTCGAAAAACAAGATTAGCACTTAGCAGTGTTTTTACATGTGCTTCTTTCATGTCCTGAGTCATAACACCATTAGTTTCATGACCATACCTCTTGAGTAAGAAAAAAATCCACTAAAATTAATGCTCGATAATTAGGGTACACAAACAAGTTTATGATTTAGGCCCTTGAAATAGGATTTTGTGAGTAAACTTCTCCAAGAATACAAAACTCAACATAGGTGTTTATCCATGGAGTGGAGAAATCCATTGTATAATTGGTGTTTTTGGGAGACTCCACTAAAACCAGAGTTAAGAACGAGGTTGCACAAATTTGGTTGCATATATAACCCTCTAATATCTTCCTAGCATCAGAGATATTTTTGGGGTTCTATTCGTATTTGGGGGTTCTTAGGGTACCTTGGTGCTTCATGAGCTTCGGGCTTAGCTACCTGAACATACGATAGACCTGACCTACACTTATTAGCCCAAGCATTAGTTATACTACAGTGCCTTTAGTTTCCTATCCTAAGTATCCACACAAGTTACTTCCATGGGTTATTCTGCAGGTACCATGAGTCATATAGGGATAAAAAAACACACAGATTTTATAAAGTATTTTCTCTTCGGAGGGGTCTGACCGACTATGTTGTGAATCCCATGAGGGTAATTATAACTACTTATATTACCTCCACTCTATTGTTCAGAAATCTCAATCCCCTCATGGGAGAGGCATACATTCTTTAGTTCGGGAGGTCCCTTTTCAACCACCCTCTCTTGTTTGCATGCATTGGCCTCTAGTTTTATTTAGGAGTGTTGTGTTGGTTTTGTCACTTGGGTGAGAAAAACAACAACACTTGCATGTATAGATGAGATTTCTAGACAAGACAAAAGTTTTTGAGTGGTTTCAACAATCCAAACACATGTATAAACAAAGAAATAAACTAAAACAACTAAGAAATAAATATTAGAAAGAATGAGAAACTTAGAACCATGAAAATCAAACAATGACCAACATAATGATAACAATGGATCAATAGATTAGTAGGAAAAACATCGTAGAGAAAAATAGGGACTTATGAGTCCCCTCTTCATCCTTGGGAGGGATATTGAGTTCCCTAATGGAGAGATCTTCATACAATGGATGAAATGGAAAATGGAGAAGAACAACAATGCCTATTCCCTCAAGAGGTGATTTGAATGGACTATTGCAATGGTGCTTGAAGGCTCCAAAGAGAAAAGAGGATTCTCAAGTGAGAATTCTTTCAGCATAACAATACTATGAAGATCTTGGTTTCTTAGTGCAGCCATGGCTCTTATTTATAGCATTCATACATGGCAAATTGTAATTGGTTCATAGTGTGAACAAGGGGCCTTTTAGGCACCTTCTAGTCCTTGACCAGCCTCCCATTTGGATTTCTCTCAGATATGCGGGTCAAATTGTGTTGCGGGTTGGTCCATAAGTAGTTGAGGGGCTGACAAGATCCATAAATGCATCATTCATAGAAGTGCGTGGATTTTCTCATACATAGTCGGGCACTTGGCGCATTGTGTGCTCTGAGGGTTGTGTTGGCCCGCGCATACTATAAACTCTACGTGCTCTTCCTTTGGTGAATCTGCACATCTCAATTTCTGACCCAATTTGTATATATTTTTTCCTTTTGAATGCATTTTAGTGTTGTAGGTGGACTAATTTCTATTGGCATTGATGTGTTTCCTTAACCATTTGCATGCAATGTTGCGGATTTTTTTTTAGTGAAAACAGGGAGTGTGCTCTTTGTATATTAGTTGGCCTAAGTATTTTTCTTTGCGTCATTAGTTTTGAGTCATGTTGGAGTGAGGACATCCTCCTCGCCATTCTCGTTGGATCTTGAATCAACTACCACAATTTGTTCTGATATTGAAACCACCTCCTAAAAGGAATAAAATTAATAAATGTGATACGTACATCTCCACCGCTTAGGATCACGACCATCCGATCATGAGTATTGATTAAAATATGATTATTGATTCAAGTATGAGTGTGTTAGGAAGTAATTTGAATCCAACCTCCACTATGGTTAGTGGATCCCCCACAACTCCCTCATCATCGATTACTTGAATTCACATGGGTAATCCATATCATATCACTTTTTCCTCGCAAGCGGTCCCATAAGTGATGATGCCTTTACAACCTTTCATGAACTAGTTAAGAGGGGGATATTATCCTACGAGTAGGGCCAAGGTGTCTACCATAACCCTCCTCGATGCACAGTCTCTCAAAATAATTATTTCCTAGGAGCATGGTATCACACGCCAAAACGAAGGCTCCCTTTTTTTACCACACTGGTATCACACACCGAAACCAAGGCTCGAAATTAAAAAATGATCCCATGTGTCATGATCCAACATGGCTCTTAGTTCCTTCCAAGCTTCCCTCAGACATTCCAAAATTCAAGGGTAAGAGTGGTGAGGATCTAGGTGATCATGTTACTAATTTTCACTTATGTTTCTTGTCTAACTCTCTTAATTATGACTCGGTCTGTTTGAGACTGTTTCAATGCAGCCTTACGGGGGTTGTTGCAAAATTGGACATTGAGTTACCAGGGGGTACATACCAAAATTTCCATGATTTGGCCTTAGTTTTTCTCAACCACTTTCAACTGTTGGTTCGTTACGACACTGATACTGAGCTTGTATCGAACTTTTGTCAGGATAAAGCCACCCACATCTTGGATCACATTCAAGAGTGGAGTACAATAAAGTGTTTGATTAAAGCTAACATTCCTCCATAATTTCTATTGGAGTGGTTCCTTAAGTACCTACTTCCATATATTTCAAAGGATATTTCTACATCTAGGGCAACGACTGAAGAAGAGGCCATATTTAAAGCCCAAAAATTAGATCTTTTATATGCTCAAACTTGGATACTCTATGAAATTATTCCCGATGCACCACGGTTGAGTAATGATCCAAGAAAAAAGCCTAGGCCATGTGCTGATGGAATTATAGGCTCAACAAATGACAAATTCACAGACTAGGTGAAAAATCAGATGAATGTTTTTTTCTCTCAACCATTCTGCAACGGGGCGAGCTACAAATTTGTCCTCTCCCACCTAATTGTCAGAAGTAAATTCTATACATTCAATGAACCCGAAGGGTAACAAACAGCCAGGAAGGAATAAGAGGAAAGGTAGAAATAATAACTGCAAGGTTGGGAATAATAAAAACAATAATAAGATCAAGGAAAATTGGAATAATGACAAGTCTGGTAACAATAGTGGCGAGGGAAAGAAGGAAAAGTAGAAGGTGAAGTTTCCATGTAAGTTGTGTAAAGAGGATCACCTTATCCATTTATGCCCTAATATAGAGGAAGATTCAAGGCTTATCGTGCAACAACCTACTGTGTTAACTAATATGTTTCCACATAATCAAAATAAGTCCTTAGGAATCTTGAACACTAGAAATGCATTGGGTTTAGGTCAAAATCTCTCGGCACATGATGGTGGCCATTAATGTGTTAACATGGTTCAATTTGAGATTACCGTGGCCACTATGACTCATGATTATGTACCTCAACAACCTACTTTGGGTATAGAGCCTCCCCCTTCGAAAACACTTTTGCAGATCGATAAGCCTGAACCTATGCCTCGCATTCCGAAAGGATTTCTTAAACGCTCTGCTCATAATCCTAATGCCAAATCTACCTAGAATTACTCGATTGTCGAAGATTTGGGCCAAACGTCATGTGTTATGTCAGCTTTGGAGGTACTCCAGACATGTCCAACACATAGGAATTTATTTTTATTTGTGTTGGGGGGTCTTGAATCAAGTCGCTCGAAAGTTATCAAGTTTGATGTCGCAAATGTCCAGCCTCACTTACCTTACCATGTGGATTTTCAAATCCATGTAGAATGTATGAATATAATTGTTAAGCATATTGTCGTTGATGAAGGTTCTTCATCATCTGTGATGTCTCTATATTGTTGGAAATCCATTGGATATCCCCATCTTTCTCAGTCTATGACCATGTTAACTGCGTTTGATGGGCGTTTGTTCAGATCCCGTGGTATCCTCCCTACTTTACAGGTCTAGTTAGGCGGTAAAGCCATGGAGGTTGAGGTCAAGGTGATTGATGAAACCCTTGACTATATATTTTATTTGGGTGTAATTGGATTTACATTATGAAAGTTGTCATGTCATCGGTGTTTCATGTTTTATGCTTTTCTCATGAAGGGAATATTGTGATGATCGACCAATTATCTTTCTTGCGCTCTAGTTCCTCTACATCAGTGGGACCCTCGGTCCCCATTGTCGAGTATTCTTAGAAGGAAACTGAGAACATTGGTGTCAGAATGTATCCTTCCTTGATGGGAAATTTTAATTTCTTAGTGCCAATATCGTATAATAATTTCATTTCTAATGAATCCTCATCATCATTGAGTTTTGTCTCATTTCACACTTCATATTTCTATGACCCATGGACTCTAGCTTCTCCAACTACATCATATGAAGGTCACCCACACATCAAAATGGATATTCCATTGTCTACAGTTGAGACTACATATCAGGCTATCTTGGAATTCATTGCAGACCTGGACCCTCCCTCTTCACATATGAAAGAGGTGGATCTTGTTCAAGAGCCCATATTATCCATAAAAACATCTAGTTCACATGATTGCCTCGACAATACTTTCCCTTCAAACGAAGAAATATTAGAGGCCATGATTAGTCCTGAAAGGCCTTGGGAGGATTTTCACCACAAATCTTATTTTCTCCCATAGATTGAAAGGATTGAATGGGATGAGTTCAGGTCCACCATGAGCGATATTGTTGGTCACACCACAGTCCCATTGGATAAGCATGACATATATGTCTAAGGGAACATGGAAAATGTCTCTCCTACTGTTGTGATCAATATCTCTCAAACCCATGACAAGGTTGAGAAATTTTATATCGATGCAGATTGATTGCCTGAAGAAATTCATATATACACCAATATTTTTAAGGAATTACAAGATGCATTTTCTTGGTAATATGAAGAAATTCCAGGGATAGACCCTAGTATTGTCGAACATGAAATCAAGACTTATCCAAATGCTAAGGAAGTTTGACACAGGCTTAGAGTTTTGAATCCTAGGAAGGCCCCCGACATTAAGGAAGAGGTGGAGAAGCTACTTAATGATGGATTCATCTACCCGATTCCCTTGATTGAATGGGTATCCAAGAAAGGAACCATGAAAGTGTGTATGGATTCCAAGGATATGAATAAATCTTGTCCTAAAGATAATTTCCCTATGCTATTTATTGATGAGATTATTGGTGAGTGTGTAGGGAGTGAAATGTTTTCTTTTATGGATGGATTTTCAGGCTACAATCAAATACAAATTAAACCTGAGGATCAACATAGGATGACATTCATTTGTCCTTGGATTATGTTTGCATACCAAAATATTCCTTTTAGTGTTAAAAACACTAGAGTGACTTTTTAGAAGGTTATGACCTTCACTTTCCATGATCTCAAACATATAGTCGAGGATTATCCAGATGACCTTGTTTCTCACTCTCATAAGAGGGTGGATCGTCTGGCCCACATTCCTCTAGTGTTTGAAAGATTTATTCATTATCATATTCAATTAAACCATCATAAATTCATCTGTTGCGTCAGGTCAGGTCGCCTTTTGGGATTTATAGTTTCTAAGCAGGGGATTTATAGTTTCTAAGCATGTTTTCATGTGTCCCTTGAAAAAGGATACTCTGTTTATATGGGATGAGTGAGACCGTGAGTCCTTTGATGCCCTTAAGAAATCCCTACTGCCGACACCTCTGCTGAGTCCTCTAGACTATTATAGATATTTACTACTTTATATAGTCGTGTCCGAAGGGACTGTTGGTATGGTTATTTTTCAAGAGGATGAAAAGATCCGTGAGCACGTTATATATTATCTTAGTATAAATCTAATTAGTCCCAAACTTAAGTATTCTCACATGGAGAAGCTATCCTTAGTAGTCGTGCATGCAGTTCAAATATTGCACCATTATATATTACTTCTCAAGACTACTATGGTCGCTAACATCAATCCATTTCAATATTTCTTGACAAGGTGTATCATAGGGGGGAAATACAATAAATGTATTGTGATTTTGCAGGAGTTTGATCTCGATTTTGTCTCTGCAAAATCTAATAAATTTCTTGTCTTTGCATAATTAATGTCATACTTCCCTAGGTGGGATGAGGATACCATTTTCGATGACTCATTTGCTGATGAGAACATTTTCCTTATCTCATCTTCAGACCCATGGTATGGAGAGATTCTAATATATCTTCAAACTATGAAGCTTCCCCAACATATTTTGAGGGACGACCGATGACATGTACACCATCAAGCTAAAAACTACCTCATTATTGGTGACACTTTGTATTATGGAAGGGTGTATTCTATTATGCGTCATTGTTTGACTCACGAAGAAGTTGAATCCATACACAATGATTGTCACAGTAGGGCGTGTGGTGGTCATTTATCTAGGCCTGCGACAACCCAAAAAATATTACGAGTTGGTTATTTTTGGCCGTCAATTTTTAAATATTGCATAGAAGTGGTAAAAAAGCATTACCCTTTCTAGGTGTTCACTTGTAATATGCACTCACACCCTACCCATATTCACCCATTCATTACCATTGGTCCCTTCACCAAGTGGGGGTGAATTTCATGGATTGAAACCTGGCCTTGACTAGGGGGTACCATCACATTATCGTGGTCATGGACTATTTCACCAAGTGGGGTGAGGACATGCCTACAGTTAAATCCAATGGTGAGACTGCAACACACTTCATATTCAATAAAATTATAGCTCAGTTTGGAATTCTGAAGGATTTGTCACTGACCATGGAAATCCCTTTTAGAACATGATGATGATAGAGTTAGAATGAAAACTGGGGTTGAAGCAAGATCATTCATCGTCATATTATCCCTAGGAAAATGGCCAAGTGGAGGCCATGATTAAATATCTAAAAGGCATTTTGCAAAAATCTATCATGTAGAGTAAATCTAACTAGCACGCAATGTTGTACCCTGCTCTCTAGGCATATTGAACCATAGTAAAGACTTCCACTAGTTTTTCACCATTCAAATTGGTTCATGGAGTGGAATCGGTTCTCCCCATTGAGTGTGAAATTCCTTCTCTTAAGTTAGTAGTCGAGATCTTACCTAACATGACTGATCTCAAAAAACTCCTTGTACACTTGGAGAAACTCTATGAGAAGCATCGAGATGCCTCCTTATCCATTGAGGTGAATAAATGACGTGTTAAGGTTCAGTATGATAAATCTGTATTTCCCCAACAATACGCTGAGGGTGACTTAGTCCTTCTTTATGACCAAGCTAAAGAACCACTAGGGGTAGGAAATATCAATACCATGTGGCATGGTCCTTATATCGTGAGACGTGTCCTAAAAAAAGTAGCCTATGAGTTAGAGGATTATGAAGGGAACGTGTTGAAAGAGACCATAAATGGGCTCTATCTAAAATAGTATTATTCTTGAGACCTCCAACTCAAGCATGAGCTTTGTATCGTATTGTATTTTAGTGTGTATATTTATCGGTTTGTTCTTTTATAGTGTCGGTTTTCTTATTGAGTTTCCCCTTAGTTGGAAGATGTCAATGAAATCATTGGTGTTCTTAGGATTCATAGATGGTGCCAATAGTCATAATTATAATGTAGCTTCCATTGCTTGGGTTACCTATTCACTCTAGGGAAAACTTGTGTCTTCAGGAGGCGTTTGTCTGGAGCCATTGACGAACAATGTGGTTAAGTATAACACTAATATTGAGCTATTACGTGACGCCATTTTACATGGTTTTTGATATTTAGAGGTTCTACTGGAATCCCAATCATTTGTGTCTCAGTTGAATTGTAGGTATTGGGTTAGGGATCCTATGCTACTCCAATGATTCCTTTGGGTATGAATTTTGGAATGATATTTTGATTTCATTACTTATAATCATATCCCTAGAAGTTCTAATAAAGTATCCAATGCATATGATAATTACATCTTAGATTGGAATTTGTCACATAAATACGTAAAGGAAACATACATTCATACATTCATCCATTTTAAAATATATAGGTAAAGCCGAAGACCAAAAGTTCTTTTATTTCATTCATCAAGTTCAAAACATATGGTATCATAGTACAAAATTGGTCTTTTAGCCCTCAAATATATATATATATATATATATATATATATATATA
>JZKD02S1337010.1:271402-302617 GCA_000966675.3 Picea glauca | reverse complement strand
TCATACGTGCTAGGTTGCCTTGCATGTTCTGAAGAATTTGCTATGCTTCACTTCTAGCCATCTCCTCCCCTCGGCCCCTACGTTGATGTCATGGGTATCCATTCAATCATCATGGACCTACATCTGCATAAGACATTTAAATGTTAATATATGATTCCATACCAAAAATATTTGTGTTTTTGTTTTGCATTTATCAAATAAAAAAGCACAAAAAATTAAATTTTATACCAATCTCCCCAAAGGCAGATCTTGGTGGTAATGGCATGTTGTGATCCCCTTAGTAGTTGATTCCATCATAGGGATAGTCATCGATGATAATGATTTTCCATCGCCACCAGTGAAAAAACTCATCATTATAGGGGGTTGGCACCCTACCACCTCCCATCTTCCTCATCACATTGGTCCAGTGGGTCATGGATCGATCATGTAGACTGTGTGGAGGAAATTTTACTCTCAGACCAAGGGCTATAACTCTCTCAAAGAAAAATCTACATAGGATAGATGAAAACCCAGAGTTTCTCATCCTTCCAAGTTTGTAGTCGATAAGATGGATCTTCATGTTGGCCAATAGTGAAGTTCTCCAATCGTAAACTGTGAGTATCAAACAGTCCACATCATAAAACATAATTGGCCTTGACACCTGTTGTAATGAGGTTGATCCATATATCCATGTGAGAACCAACACAATAATATTCAAACTCGGGCTCTCAATTGCCTTAATAGTGATTTGGCTCCCTACTTTATGTGTATCTGCGATGCAGTAGGTGGAGATTTACTCCTCTATTGTCATCCCACCCCCAACCCCTTGGGCCTTGAGGTTTACCATGTCACCTCAATGATACAATCCCATGATGAAATATATGTCATCCACCTTAATTCTCAATTGTTTCCCATCAACATTGAAGGCCTTGGCCTCTATATCCCAATAATTTATCAAAGTTTCAAGCAATTTCTCTTGTGCCCTTGTTGGAGGCAGGCTGAAGCGAAAAAGCAAGGCGATTTTGGGAAAAAACGCATCCTCGAGGAAAGCAATAGTTGGAAGGAAGAACAACACGTGCGCATGCATGGAAGACCTAACAACGTTGGGGTTAGGGTTTTGGTAATGTATTGTAATGGCTGAAGAGCCAAAAACGTATAAATATAGATGCCTAGGTATCATAGGGGGTTCTGATTGTTATTGTTGTTCATAGTTTATAGAGATAAGTCATTATGGTAAGAAGCACTACTGTAGCGAATCGAGGTGTAATATTTTACTATATGACCTATTTTGCTATAAGCTGTTGATCTAGAGAAGACAGAAGAGGGTAGATCTTGAGGGTTAGATCGCAAACTAAGGATCCTGGAGCGATCTAGTTCTCCTCATATAGATCTTACCCAACTGAGAAGACTTGTAAGAACACGACGTTGTAGATGCAGAAATACCATAATAAAAGAGCCAAGAACCAGATAGTGTGGACGTAGCCTAGGAGGGTGTGAACCATGGTAACATCTATGTTATGTGATGAATGCATGCATATCTTTATTGTCTTCAGTATTTATTATCATGTTTAATGAATGAGTTTTTATATTTCCTTCTTATTTGTGAATGACAGTATATTGTATTTACAGTTATAATAATGGTTCAATATATAGTTCCCATATCTCGCACTCAATCCTAGGCTACAAACACATGAGTCTTACAACAACCCATTAAAGCTATCTCGGGTGAGACTGCACAACGCATTTTGTGTGTTGTGTTTCCTTCTGATTTACTAGGAGGGCCGATAGTTTTAGAGGCTTTGTTGGAACCCCAAAAAGACATGAACGTTGGGTCAATACAAACTCATACAAAGTAGGAAGAGCAGTAACCAACAAATGGTTCCATTTCTAGTGGTAGGAACAAGAGAGGATTGAGTAGATGAGATAGGTTGAGAAAGAAAAGAGTAAAGAAAAGAAGAAAGCAATAAACCATTATAAGGGGATTTTGAGATCGTGGAATCCCACAAAAGCGGAGATCAAAATCTATTTAAGAACATAAGAACTAGAGTTTGCATAGAAAGACAATAGAAACCTTAGAGTAACACCCCACAAATATCTTGAGAAATACGTGTTTACTAATTTTCATGAAGTCTTTTTCTGCGATTTTCCACATCTATTGCAAGAGTGGATACTAAGGTTGAAGGATAATCATGCAAGGAACCAGATTTGACAGTTAGATTGGACCCCAGTACAAATTGAGAAACTTCAGCAGGTGAACAACAAATTCACCCGCGCAGTAGATTTTTGGCTTGACAGTATTGTGGTAGGCTTTATAACATAGTTTACAGTTGACACAATGAAGTTGTATAGCGCAGTGGAGAAAGAGTTTTTACAAGGAACGTGAGGAAGGTACATTTTATCACTATATACTTCTATTAAGATACTTCTATATAACAAAGGTGTAATGACAATGGAGCTAGACAACTAAACTTTCCTGTGTGAATGGGGGAAGGGGGGAATCACTGACAGAAAGAGGAAAGATGGAAGGAGAAAAGGATAAGGAAAAGAAGGAAGAACCCTTGGACCCAATCATGATGGATGACGCATAGATCAAGTGGATCATGGCGATGAATGGAAAGACACATAGCAGAGTAGCCTACCAATACACGGTGAATACCAAGAAGAGAGCCATAGCCGCGAGGGAAGTCTTGGCGAGTGATGAGGAATAGGTAGAGGATCTTTGGGCTATGGAGCAGATTAAGGAAATCCTGTGCACAACATATGAGAGGAAGATGATATTTTCAAGAGAGGGAAGAGAAGGAAACAATCCTATCCATATTAATGTCAGTGTGGAACCAATAAACCCATGTGTGACTGATACACCAAAGAGAACACCACCATTTAGAAAACTGAAGTTCAGAAGCAGTCAAACAGTAGGAAGTACATCCACACAAGGAACAACAACTGGAGGAGCCAGTTCAAGAAGCACTAGTCAGGTATCTAGACCGTGCGAAGGTAGTAGTTCAGTATTCAGAATGGCATGACACGATCCCACCATCAGATTACCATAATTTCAAGGAGAAGCAATAGAATACCCTGAGAAACATTTGTTCATTTGTGCAAAGATCTGGGAAAAAAAAATATCATGGATGAAGATACCAAACTTTCATAGCTCGCTATTACACTAAGAGACCACACACTAGACTGGTACATGAGTCTCGACGCAAACAATGCACCTAGGACAACAAGGACATTGGAAGACATTAAGAAGTTACTGATAAATGAGGTCTATAAGTCGAGATCAAAGGATCATTACATGAATGAGATGATATAAATCTGACAGAAACTAGGAAAGTCTGTATGGGAGATTGACCAGAGATTCAAGCAACTGAAGGGAAAGTTAAAATATCTCATGATCGATATGCAACATCACCACCTGTTTGTCAACTCACTACTCCCACACTTAAAATTCCCATTGAAAAAATAGAAGTTTTAGACATAGGCATAGGCTCTATAGGCAGCCCTGCAACTGGAATAAAACTAATATCAATAGATATACCCAGCTATCGAAGAATTGAAGGAGGATTTGAAGAACTTAACATTTCAACTAAACTAGAACAAGAATAAGGTCAAACAAGAAGATGTTTGGTGTACCACATGCAGGATGCAAGGACACCACAAGAATGAATGTCCAACATTTTCACAGTATATGGTGGTAGGAATGCCAAATTTGTTCCCAACAGAAGGATTATTGTGCGAAATCTGCAAGAAACTGGGTCATAACCCTTATCACTACACAATGATGTAGAAATACCAGACAGTCCCAAAGAGTTCATATTGCACCTTTTGCAATTCAGTGGGCCATGATGATAAATATTGTGGAACCATGGAGTTGATGAGAGAGAGGACATTAGATGCATATAGAGTGCAGGCATAAATGATGACTGAGCAATCCACACCACAGTTTAATCAAGTTCCAGCTCCATACAACACTGTGCAACAACAGTACAATATTGTGCAACAACCATATAATAACGCGCAACCGCAGTACATCATGACACAACCTCAGTACAATATCATGCAGTACAATAAGGCACCACAATATAACACATTGAGAGGAGATCGAGCAGGCTACAGAGGGGGAGGACGAGCCATAGGAGGTTTCGGACGAGGTAGAGGACTAGTGGTATGTCACAATTGTCAACAACCAGGACAGTATGCAAGGGAACCTCCACTTCCACCAACAACTTGTACATACTATCGCACATCAGACCATGACACCGAAAAATGTCTAACACCACTAGTAAATATCCAGGAAAAATTTAACCAGAACAACTAGAATGTTCAGTGGATTTCAGCTGAAGCAAGGGATGAAAGATGGAACATCAACATAGTTACCTGCGGAGGAGATAAAATAGGAAATGATGCAGTCCGACAAGAGACAACACAAAACTAGTGGGTGAAGAAGAACACTAAACCAAGGAAACAATTCAACGCATAGAACGAGAAGGAAATATTTAAAGAAGCCAAACACAAATTTCAGAAGGAATACATGGCGTCGAATTCAACTGCACAACAAAACAATGAAGTGTCGAAGTACGAGATGCCTCCGTTATTGGATCATACCAATGAAATGCAACCCATGGGAGAAGTAAGTACAATCAAAGGATTTTTGCAATCATGTGTAAAGGTATTAAATGATCCATCATCTATGAAAATATTGTAAAACATACTAGAAAAATATAGTATCGAGATGGAAGGAAAACTAGAACCAAAAATAGTCAATCACCTACATCCAAGGAGAAGAATGAGTAGGGAGTTTAGACTGAATGCCAACATCGGGGATTTCTACATGGGTGATATCATACTGGATCTAGGATATGAAGTGAATGTAATACCAAAAAATACATGGCAATGCATGGGAGAGCCCACACTAGGATACTCACTTGTTCAATTGAAACTTGAAAACCAAAACACAGTCCTACCGATCGATATACTGAAAGGAGTGACAATAGACCTAGATGGAGTGTGAACTAAAGTAGATTTTGAAGTCATTGAAATAGTGGATGGAAAAACACCATACCCAATGTTGCTTGGTCTAGATTCGGTGTTTGACAACCAGGCCATAATCAACTTGAAGACTAGGAAAATGACATTTGATTCAGAAGAATATAGAGTCATCACATCATTGGATCCATCAAAAGGGGAGAGGTTTGTAGAACCTACTTTCTTAGAGTTAGAGGAAATCATCCAGTTGTGCAGAACAACTATGCGTGATGAGGATTACGTAATCCCAACTGCAGATGGGATACTCAGTTGGAAGAGCATTACTTCATGTGCAACAAACTCAGATACAGGTTTAGAAAATTGTTAACAAAATCTACACAAAGTACCCATGAGAAGATGTGAATGAATAGACTGCATAGTAAGATGGGTAGACACAGAGTAAGGGAACCACCCAATTTCCATAGCATAAATGATTTGGAAACATTCTTGGCATAGTATGAAGACAAAGTCTTAGAGAACTAAAGATTGTTATCACTTGATATAGCACTTAAGGTCACATCGGGAAGATGGTGGGGTGCACACAAAGAGACAATCACAGATTGGTACCAATGTAAGCAATTACTGCACATAAGGTTCAGTGCAGAAAAGAAAAACAAAAAGAAATAGAGGTCCGATGGATAGAGGACACCAGTGGAACACCTGGAGATGTGTTAAATGTTGTGGAAAATGACACCTGCAAAGGAATGGCCTTATCATTTCATACACACTCTAGATGGCATAACAGTGAACTGGTATACAGACCAAGAATTGCGCAAAGGAACTGTGACCTGGACGACATTGAAACATAATTTTACAGTCAATTTTTCATTTAAACATGAAAACCCCAACATAGATGCATCTCTCAAAAATATAAGAGGAGTAATATTCATCAAGGAACCATAAGTCGAGCTCATAATGGAAGAGCAACAATAGAACAAACAAACAGTTAAAGAACTGTTTTTGTGTTACCATGTGCAAGAAGAAGCACCAAATGAAGATGATCCATCCGATATTCAGATTGAATAAGAAGAAGGCGAAAGAGAAGTGGAATGACCACCCATCGAATCAAAAGTTATTGTCACGCCAATCAAATTAAATAAATTCAACATTGAGACAGTCGAGAATCCCAAAATGGCTAGCATTGGAGACTACTGGGATGAGAAAACAGTAGAAAGAATAACAAATTTACTGTGTGAATACAGTGACCTGTTTCCCACAACATTTATAGAGATGAAGGGAATAGACGAAGAGCTAGGAGAAATGAATATACCAGTCATACCTGAAGCGAGATCAATCAGATAGGGACTGTACAGACTAAACTCAATATATAAATAGAAAGTCAAAGCTAAGATCGAGAGGATTCTCAAATCCAAAATCATAGAACCATTCAAAGAATCAAAATGGATAAGCCCGATGGTAGTGTAGGAAAAAAAATGGAGGGATATGGATATGCGTCGACTTGAGGAAGTTGAACGATGCATGCCTACATGACCCATTCCCTACACCTTTCACAAATTAAGTGTTAGAGAATGTAGGAGGACATAAAGCTTATTCGTTCACTGATGGATTCTTAGGCTACCATCAGATCATGATAGCACAGGAAGAAAGATACAATACCATGTTTGTGACAGAATGGGGATCTTACCAATATACAGTCATGTTGTTTGGAATGGAGAATGAACTATCAATATTTTCCAGAGTAGTCATCGCAGCGTTTAAGGAATTCATTCACCAATTTCTTGAAGTATACCTGGACAATTGGACAGTCTAGAGTTTGTAGAAAGACCATGTCAAAGTCTAATGCTTGATGTTAGTAATATGTAGGCAGTTCCAGATATCACTGAACATAAAGAAATGTATATTTGGAACACCGTTTGGGATACTATCAGGCCACATAGTATGTAAACAGGGTTTATTAGCATATCCTACAAAGATTGCAGTAATTGTTAACTTACCACCACCAAAAATAGTCCGTCAGTTAAGAGCGACGTTGGGACACACATGATACTATAGGAAATTTATCAAAGGGTATGCACAAATTACTAGACCAATGGAAAAGATGTTAAGAAAAGATACAAAGTTTCAGTGGAATGAAGAGTGCCAACACGGTCTGAATACCCTGAAGGAAAAGATGGTCACCACACCGATATTAGTATTTCTAGATTGGGAGAAGACATTCCACATGGACATAGATGCATCATCCATAGCACTTGGAGCTATCTTATCAAAACCAAGAGCGTGAGTCTTGGATCACTCAGTAGCATTTGCAAGAAGGAAGTTGTCAGAATTAGAGCAGAACTATAACCCTACAGAAAGGGAAGGCCTAGCTATGGTCTATGCACTGCAAAATTTCAGACACTACTTATCGGGAAAACACTTTAAGATGTTCACAAATCACTCAGCCCTAAAATACCTAGTCAACAAGCCAGTGTTGGGTGGGAGAATTTGTTGATGGTTACTCCTATTTCAATAATTTCACTTTGAATTAATCGTCAAACTAGGAAAATTGAATGTAGGACCTGACCACCTATCAAGGGTGACAAATGGGGAAGAACCTATGAATTTAGAAGAAAACTTTTCAGATGCACATTTATTTTTCAGTCCAATATTGTTGATGAACACTTCGTAGATATCATTCAGTACTTGAGCACAGGTACTGCACCGCAAGAATATAGCATCGCATAGAAGAAAAACCTGGTAGTCCATGCTGCCGATTATCAACTGATTGTAGGATACCTATACAAAATAGGCACAGATAGTATCTTGCGAAGGTACGCGTTAGAGCATGAAATACCATGAGTTTTAGCAGAATCTCATGAAGGAATAGTAGGAGGACATTACGTAGGAAAAGCTACCATGCAGAAGGTATTGAGTGCCAGACTATGGTGGCCAATGATTCATAGAGACTCGAAGGAGTACTGTCAAAGATACAATGTCTATCAAAGGGTAGGAAAACCCAATAGAAGGGACAAGATGCCATTACAACCACATATAACATTGCAAACATTCGACAAGTGGGAAATAGACTTTGTGGGACCAATAAACCCACCAACAAAAAGAATAGGAGCTAGGTACATTATTACCACGACAGAGTACCTAAGAAGATGGGTGGAGGCCGCACCAGTAAAGGATTGTAGCACAGAAACAACATCAAATTTTTTTATTGAGAAAGTGATTACTAGATTTGGGTGCCCAATATTTTTTATGAGTGACCAAGGCACACACTTCATAAACAACACCATCAGCATTATGACTGAAGATTTTGAAGTCCATCATCAAAAGAGAACACCTATCACCCACAGGAAAATGGCATAGTGGAAGCATTTAAAAAAATATTAGAGAACGTGCTAACAAAGATTTGTAATGTCAACAAAGATGACTGGGACCTCAAAGTACCAACATTATTATGGGCCTACAGGAATATGTGCAAAACTTTGACAGGACACACGCCATTCAAACTGGTCTATGGCCAAGAAGAAATAGTGCCATTAGAATTTTTAGTACCAAGATTGGGCATATAAACCATTACACATATGACAGAATAAGGCGCAGTATAGGATCAACTAAATCAATTAATTACCATGGAGGAAGATCAAATCTTAGCAGGGTTCCACCAATAGGTTCAGAAAGAAAGAGACAAAGCTTGGCATGAAAGACACATCAAGAAGAATCAAGGAAGGAGATCTAGCACTAATGTATGACAACAAATCATTTCAGCACCCAATAAAGATAATAATGCATTGGCTAGGATCGTATGAAGTAAAATCTGTCACAGATGGAGGAGCCATATAGTTGAGAGACTTATCAGGTGCAGAACTTAGAGGAATGATTAATGGGAGCCTAATGAAGTTGTATAAGGACAATCGGCCACCCACCACGTAGTAAAAAAAGATAAAAAAAATAATATAAAAAAATAGAAGCACAGTGCGCCAGAGAAAGAAAGGGCATGCACACTGAGGATCATAAACTCACTGAGGAGAAGGAAAACAACCACGTCAAAAGGGAAACAAGCGGGAAAAGGAAATTCAGCAAAATCAGTACGACAAGATGGAGTAGGAAAAATTAAAGGATGGAAAGGATTGATGGGACACCACATTAATCGCGCCAACTAGATACAGAAAGGCAGAGTAATGGCAAGTACAAAACCACCGAAGGTGCATTGAACCCAATTAAGAAAGCTTCCTCGAAAAGCTTCATGGGAATCCCAAACAACACACGGATGCGGGAGAAAACAATCTATTTGCAAAAAGAGAGCAGATAGGGAGCGATAAAGGCTAAAAAGAACAGAGCGAGTTCACATAGATCACAGAGACCATTTGCATTCATAAAACATTCGACATTCATGGCCATGGCACCATCAAAGCAATCAGAAGTGAGCCAGACTACCAGAAAACCAAGAGTTCAGACCAAGTCACGAATACATCTGTAAGAAGGAAAACAACAGTCACCGAAGATCGTTAATGTCGACGAAATCCCATCTCCAGACACAACACCGGTGAACCCCACACTTATAGTGGAAGAAACCCAACAACCAGCACCAGAGGGCATGGATATATATATACCGGCAGAAGTAGAGGATCCACAGAACCAAGACACAAAAACCTTGAAGGAGGTGCAACCAGAGAACACTAAACAAGCCCCGAAAGTCAATGGAATGATGCCAAATCTAGAAACAACAGTTGAGCCAGATGAGTCTCAAACCACTATATCATACCACCCACAAGAAGGAACAGTAGAGGATGTCACCAGTTGGACATAATTTTATATTGAGGAACAACCAGAAGTCATTGGAACTTCGAGCCATCCACCACCACCAAAGAAAGACAAGATGGACTACCCAGGTCACCTCACAAGCAACCTCTCACATCAATCATTCTATTGCATATACCATATGGGGTACAAGTAGGACCAGGCCTGCTAGGCCATATAGGGAAGATCAACGATCGGACCATGATATAGGAGACACAGAAAAGTTTCTAGAACTTGCAAAGAGGGTATACTTAGAGACTATGGGCACAAATTGGGTTGGGGAACTGATTGATCAGCCACTACAATGGGCAACAGGGTTGGAGAAGACAGGAATTTTAGGTCCAATGAACCTACAACATTTAGGTTGTGGGAAGTATGCAAGAAGTTGCATCAAATAGTTGTTAGCAGTCACACATGGCGGGGACATTTGGTTGGACAAGATAGTATCGATAGACATAGATATTATCATAAACATAATAGGATTTCCATCTCAGGGCATGGACCCCATGCAGTTTCTTGATGACAAAGACAGGGAGAAAGTGCTAGAAGAAGAAATGAAAAATAAATATGGTACCGACATGGGGACTTGAGGGATCATCATCAAGAGGATCAACATTGTCGCAACACAATTGGGCACGAAAATCTTAGCCTGCAAGCTACTAAGAAAATGCTGCAGAAACAAATTTCCAGATGGAGTTGTCGTAGTTGCATCTCAGTGCACAATGGGCACCACAGTGAGCTGGGAACTCTATCTCTTGAGTTTGTTCTTGGATGACTGCAAGGATGCGTAGGATCTAGGAACAAAGTTTCACTATTCATGGTTGATCATGTTAATAGCCTTTATGGGATGGAGGGAACCAAGGTATGTAACTTTTTGTACCAGACCCAAGATGAATCAGGGAGAAAGATACTTATTGTTAAAAGCCACACTGGATGCGAGGAACAAAAGGATGAATAGGTCTATATTGGAAGGATACCTACATGACCTGCAGGAATCCATCAACAAAATGTCAAGAATAACACTAGAGGCTATCGCGCGGTATAGAGACATTGCCAACTTCAAGGCCACACAACATACAATGTGGATACAGGCACAGAAGGATCCTGATAAGAAGTGGCTATAGATATGCTACTATATCACAGAGGGCGACATCGACCTAGTGATCAAAGACTAGGAACATGAATGGAGAATTTCAGTCCTCACCTAGGACTTTCCAAAAACAATAGTAGAAGAAGAGGTAGGGCAGGGAGAAACACAACCAAAGGAAGTCCAAGTGCCCAAGAAATGAAGAATGGGCCAGACAAAAACAACATCGACAAACGAAGGGGAAAAAAAGACAGGGACGCATAAGGGGAAGAAGGAGAATACGCAGTAGGCCAAAGAACAATAGAAATAGGCTGAAGTAATGCATGAGACCACCCCAAGTCCCAACTTACAGGAACCAGGGGGAAACAAGAGGCCAACCACTTAGACGGGGGGTGCACATAAGAAAACAAAGGTGCAAAGACCACCTCTAGAATATAAGATCATGAATGATGATGGGGAAATGATAGCCCAAATGGTCTAGGATTGTCTATCTGAGGGCTTTGACCATGCTGAAAACCACAGGGACAGGATTCAATAGGAGTTGGCAGACATGCGACAGTTCCTCAATAAAATAGGGGAAGCACACACAACAACCAATAGCATGAGAACAGAGTCATCAACACTGCAGACAGAGGAAAGAGTGGAAGTAGAAGAAAGATATCCAGCCCAACCATTATTGCAGCCGAATGCAACATTCCACATCACACCCAGTATGTTTCACATGGATGAGATCGTGGGGCAGACACCCTTGAAGGACTTAAGCCAACTCTAGCTAGTGTTGATGCGGATCCCATCCAGAGCACTACACAATTTGTAGGTTAGCGTAAACCACAAGGTATAGTATCGCACACACAAAGACTTAGTCGAATTCTAGAAGGCAACAGACAAGTGAGACATGATGGAAATAATTTATGATTGGGATAGGCTCTAAACCCAAGAAGAAAGGGATTACAGGACTGGATTGGAGCAGAAAGTCAGAGGAACATACGAGAAGATTTCAAAGACCGTGTAGGCCGATGAAATCACAACAGTAGAAAATATTGATCATATTCTGCAGGAAATTGATCAATATCAGAAGGAGATCTAGAATCTCTGAGAACAACTCACACTGACCACTCTACTAGCAGTGAAGGAGAAAAGGAAACAAAAAGCAACAGCGCAGCTGAAGGAGATAGAGAAAAAGGTCAACATGACAACTGACTTGTTTGGTAAAGCAGCGCAACTTTGGACTAAGTTAGAGGAGGATCAGCAGGTCCAAAAGTGGGATGAGGAAGAATAAAGGATAAACGCAACGATCCAAGATCTCAAGCAAAGGCATAAGGCAATTCCAATCACAGAATACATCAAATGGGTGCGGGACATGAAGAAATTGCAGGCAAAGCTCACCACTGCACAAACACAAAAACAAGAGCATCAGGCTCAAATGGAACCGTTGAAAGAGTGGGTAGCATAATTCTTGGCACAAGCAAAGGAAGCCAAGGCACATATAGCACAGACCCAAGTAGAGTGTGTGGAATTGATCAGTGACGAAATTGTCATCAAAATAGTCGACACACTCAAGGAGAAGACTGCGCAGGACCAGACACATGCAATAGAGCTCAAGGAAAAGTTCCAGGCAATCACCAAGGAGATTGAGGAATCACGCAAAGGTTAGGTGGCTTGGGAAAAGCCACACGTCAATGTTGGGGGCCTGTTGGAGGTAGGCCAAAGAGGAAAAGAAAGGCAATTTTGGGAAATAAAGCATGCACGAGGAAAGCGACAGCTGGAAGGAAGAACAACACACACACATGCATGGAAGACCTAATGACATTAGGGTTAGGGTTTTGGTAATGTATTGTAATGGCTAAAGAGATAGAAATGTATAAATATAGATACCTAGGTATCATAGGGGGTTTCGATTGTTATTGTTGTTCATAATTTATAGAGATAAGTCGTTATTGTAAGAAGAGCTATTATAGCGAATTGAGGTCTAATATTTTGTTGTATGATCTATTTTGTATAAGTTGTTGAGATAGGGAAGATGTAAGAGGGTAGATCTTGAGGGTTATATCACAGGATGAGGAGCCTGGTGTGATCTAGTCCGCCTCATATAGATCTTACCCAACTGAGAAGACTTGTAAGCGCGCGACATTGTAGATGCGGAAATACCATAATAAAATAGTGAAGAGCCATATATTTGTGGACGTATCCCAGGATGGGGTTAACCACAGTAACATCTATGTTATGTGATGAATTCATGCATATATTTATTATCTTTAGTAGTTATTATCATGCTTAATGAATGATTTTTTATATTTCCTGCTTATTTGTGAATGATAGTATATTGCATTTACAGTTATAATAATGGTTCAATATACAGTTCCCATATCTCACACTCAATCCTAGGCTGCAAACACATGAGTCTTATTGCCACCCATTAAATATATCTCAGGTGAGACTGCACAATGCATTCTGGGTGTTGTGTTGCCTTCTGGTTTACTAGGACGGTCGATAGTTTTAGAGGCTTTGTTGGAACCCCGAAAAAACATGAACCCTAGGTCAATACAAACTCGAACAGAGTAGGAAGAGGAGTAACCAATAACCCTCATTCCTTTGATAGCCCAAAATTTATAAATCCCACATCTTTGAAATTCTTGTTGGGCCCTCAGATCACCTTCCACTGCCACATCGACATCCTCATATTCCCTCTATCTCCATTCAATCACCATCCTGCAAAGGAAATTCATAATTTTGAGTAATTTTTTATTAAAAAATCTCATGCATGGACTTGTACATGGGAGAAAGTTTAAATAGTCACGTATAGGGCTTGATATACATGGGAAGGCTTCACATTTCCCGTGTACAATGTACATGGCCCAATAAAGTGTAGCTCGTGTACACCGAGTTTCCCATATTATGGCCTAAAAATATTTAAAAATGTGCATGAAATAAAAAATTTGAATCGTAGCTCCTAGAATTGTCATTGGAAGATCTTGGGTGAAATAAGCTCAAAAGCACTATAAAGATAAAAAACTCAAAATGACATAGTAAAACTCATAGTTTTTACTATTTATAGAAACCATTTACCCACTTTATATAGTTTTTTCTCTGTAGTTCCTATTTTTGAAAACATATGGACTAATTATGCAGTATAAGACTTGTTTTGAAGTAGTTTTTTTAGGTTATGATGGATTTTCAGTGTGCCTTAACCCATTCATGCCTTCGGTAGGTATATATCGTCATTGGCATATAAGATAGGTTTTCACCTTGCTTTGAATTTTTGCATCATCCTATGACCACGATTTATATGCCCTAGGTATGAACCCATTTTTTAGTGACATAGAACCTCCTCGTTGTTACTAGATGTGTCGTTATTAAGTGGTAGAGACTTAACAAACATGGGTTCCCTAGTTAGAACATTGTTTTCCATTTGGTACCCATACAAAAATTACTCCATAGGTCTGGGAGTCCTTTATAGTCCTACTATGACATTTTATGCAAGCCTAATGTCTTCTACTGGGTATTTTTCTAGCTACTACCTAAGTGACTCCCTACAATACATCCTAGAGTCTCAATTAAGCTCTTTTCAGACTCCTTAAAAATGAAAATATTGTCGAGTGAGCTTGTTTTCTTTCACACTCGTTAAACGGATTTGAAAGGATGTCTATTCGGTATAAGTTTACCCCTTTTTTAGAAATAATGGACTAATTAAGAAAAAGGAATAATATAGTCAACATTGAATAGAAGAGTTCTACTTGGTATTGTTTTACACTTTTTCAGGCTCAGGAGACTAAAGTTACGAAAAAGAACACTATTGGAAACCTACTTCTTAATGTCGAGTGGTAATTTCATTTCATTATATTGCTTGTATTGTTGAGCCTAATGTTTACCACCACTTTCTCGTTAGAATCCCATTGCCCCAACATTTCTCAGCATTCACCAAGCAGTTTATTTCATATATCCTTTGGAACTTGACAGCCCTTACCCCTAGAGGAAACATCCCCCCGAGTGTCCATATCTTGCATGCATCCTCTTGCATCAAGCATAGGTATGTTCCACTGCATGGAACTAGTTTTCTTGTTTGTGACACTTGTTTTCTCTCTTATATCATGGAATTCTTTTAAATCTTTTTCAAGATTTAATAATATGAAAAAGACAAAAAAAAATCGAAAAACATAAAAAGATGAGCGGGAAAATAGTATTATCTTCTAGTGGAAACAATCATGTCTCCGTTGACCATAGCACAAATTTTTGAGTCCATTCGTCAAAGGTTTGGTTTTAGTATGGCCTTAGGAAGCTGAAATTGTTACTCAAAGCTTACTCATCCAAGTGGTTATTCTTCTAGTCTCTATGGAGAGTTTGTTGATGCCTCTTGCATCACAAACTTTTGTCAATGCTTAGTTCTTAGTATATGTTTCCTGAGTTATCCATCTATCTCATGTTCTTGTTCAAAGGAAGTATAAACCTCTGTCATCCATTCCTCATAATTCTTGACTTTTCATCTCGGCCATTCCTTTACAAGTGAATCTTAGAATCACATGAAGTTATTGTCCTACCTTTCACCCTAGGCCTACTTTCATCATTGGTAGGTGACCTTTAACCCATCAGAGGACATATCTTCATTGGTCGTTGACTGGGTGGTTTACCTTATGTTCGATGACAAGAAATTTATTCACACATTGGGATTCGTGTAATGTCTCAAATTCCATTAGACCTTATTGGTGGTTTCCTTGCCACTTTCGACAATTTTTATTCTTGGTTTTTATTCAGAAGGTATCTTTCATATACTACTTCCATTTGGTGCATGCAAGAGACACACATGGTCATTGGTTCATGCATATCCCGTTCATCTTATTTATTCATAATAATCAATTGTTTCCTTGTACCTCACGTTGGATGATGGGGGATACCTTAATTCCCTCCTTTCATTAGATCACATTCCATCGACTTTATCTCATCTATTATGGAATCATGATCTAGAGTCATAAGAGTACCTAGAGGCTTACAGTCATTAGTGGAAGGTTATCTCATCATCAACAGTTGGGAATACCTTAATGTCCCATGCTCGATGGATTCTTCAAGTGTTCGACCTCAAATCCTTTATTCACATTTTTTTTATGTACTCAGTTCCTTGACACCTAATTTCATCATCGGTGGGTTGTCTCACGTTTGTTAATGGTATACCTCCGGTAATCAAATGAAATCTCATTGTGTTCAAATTCAACTAATTTATTCATATGATGAGGACTTACACCATTGACAGTTAGTGTAGAATACATCATACTCACAGTAGCATCACCTCATACCTATCATTGTCTTTCATTGCACTAGTGCTATATGACTTCATCTATCATGGAGGATCATATTGTACTTCATTGTATACATATATCTTCAGTTGATTTTGAGAGTGGACTCCACTGTATTTTGTTCATGCCTATGACCACCTATGGGATATGTATACTTTGTATTGTCTATTCATGACCATGAACAATTATATTCCTTATACACACATGGATCTGTAGTGTAACTCAAATTGGAAGACATGTGTACAAACTCAATATGTATTGTAATATTCTGATGAGTGACTAGTTCCACTAGTTGGGTCCTCACTACTCCTTCTAGGAATTGTAATGTATTTTTTCCATCATGATCACTCCTCTGACCTCACACATTAGGGGGAATATGTTCTAGCAATTTTTTCCACACCCTATGCATCATGATTTGGTGGCATACCCTTTCCCTCTCCAGACTCAGTTTCCCCATTTTTTTTAGTAAAAAGTAAAAAATTCAAAATTTTGTACATATACATGGGCTACAGTTATACAACTTGCATATACACAAATTGCTCCATTACAACTCACATACATTGGGTTTTGTGCTCAAAATTAAAAATGTTTTGGATTTTCCATGGAAAGTCATAGGATCCATGATCCTTGGCCTTTCATATGCTAGAAATGCTTTGATTCGACCCTTCAATTGTCTTTGGAGGATATAAATTGAGCCATATACAAGCCTTGAAAGGAGAGAAAATGTGGAGATAAAGTACAATCTGGAAAAAAAAATTCTCATATTACATTCATGAGTTTTCATCCCTTATTCCTTTAAGTTTGAACTCTCCTTATAGTCATCCCCCAAGCTATCCCTATCCCGTGAAGGAGGAACCTAGTTACTCCTAGAACTTGTGTGATTTCCATGTGGAGGATTGAAGTGGTGAAGGCCCAAGTGGAGGAATTTAATTTCTTGGTTTCAATGAGTTTTTGATGTAGGAGGTTGTCACCTATGTACTCATGTTGATTATATTAATATAAATACTCTTTTCTTGTTCAATTATATGTTGCAAATGTTTATATTATTTTCCATGGGTAAATTTGATATACATGTTAATGGATTATGCTAATTTATATGCTAACATTTCACACATTTTCCATATTCTTGTGTATATTAGATGTTGAGGACAGGTTGTATGTATTAGGCATTAGATTGTGAGCTCAATGGTGGTCTCCTATGAATGTCCGGAAGAGGTAGTATTCTAACCTTTCTTTTGTTGGCATTTCCATTTATCTAGCATAATTGAGATTTGAGTTGGTTTCTTGGTTTCGTTCCATCTATTGTGGTCCTACCCCAAACCATAAACATTTATTCCTCATAAAAATGGTATACAAACATATAGATCAAGCTCATAATGTAAACTTGAGGATTGATGATCATAGAATTCAAGCTCAAAAAGAGAACTTGAGGATGTATGACCAAGAAAATACTTAAAAGAAATACTGACTTGCAGCTAGATGAAAGAGTCGAAAGACTTATATATGTCAATGCTTGAGGATATATAATCAGAGAGGTATACTTAGAAGGAAAATCAAAGCTAGACTCAATTGTAAATGGGTCCAATCTAGGGAGATAATATTTAAAAAGGACAAAAATATTTGAGTGAATGTTTAAATTGATCATAACCTCTAGGAGAGATTTATCAGAGAGAATATCATCCTAGAGAGAATGTATGTTGAAGCATTCACTTGGACCAATAGGGGGGGAATAGGCTGCATTTCTCCCCATAAGATAAAAAACCTAGTTAATTGTTGAGACCATGTCCCAAGAAGTCAATCATGGCTACAAACGCTCCTTAGTATAAATTGAATACATGGGATATAAGGCCACATAATTCACTCATGGTGAGGTGGTGTCTATTGAAACAATACTAAAAATCCTCTGAAATGTCATTAATTTTTTTATCATTATACCTGTCTTTGATAACCTTTATTTTTAGGTTAAGGATCAATGACCTAGATTCTTCCACAGGCATGATCGGGGGTTGTTGAGAACCATTTTTCAAATGGGTATATCTTAGGATTCATGTTTTATAATTGAACCCATGATACCTCATTGGAAAGGTATCAAGTAGGGGAATTCATTGGGATAGGTATTCAAGAAAAACAAATAACAAAAAACCTCATAAATCACATCGAATAACAAACCACAAAGTTGGGGGAGGGGGGGACATTGAATCGGAAAACTTCAAACAACCATATCTAGGGCTACATGTAATGAAATATGGCCTAGGATAGCTCACCAGAAATATATAAGAGAGAAGAAAATTATGGAACAATAAATGTTGATATATTGATAGTGGAAGTTCTCCTAAAACATAGAAAACAAAAGAGGCCTGATTTAATTGAAGAACAAGCTATGCAGTGTTCAAGCGGTCATAACTCAAGCTACAGGAACCAAAATAGGAACTGCAAGAGAAGGATGGAAGGATGAGACAGAGGAGAAGAAGACAATATGATGTTATTAAGCAAGCTAACACCAGAAATTCCTAGAATAACTCAAGGTACAGAAGACAACACCAACAAGCTGAGTGAATAATATTTTAAATGAATATCATTTATGAAATGTCTTAGGGAAATAATAACCACTCAATATTCTCTTCAACTTCTATTTGTAACTCTGACATGTTCATTTTTGAAAATGTAAAATAAATTCAAAATGTAAAATGACACAACTAGGGGAAAATGAAGTAAACAGTTAGAAGAGCTAAAGAATCTCTCTTGTCTTATAAAAGAGGACTTTTTAGATGTAATGGGGCACTTCTTCCCATTGTATAGACTAATAATATTCGTATTTCTATATGTACGAATATCAAAATCCATTTTTAAATTCATAATTGTTTGCAAATTCTCGTGGGACTACTCTAAACATGTATTTGTTGCTTGAGTTTCTACATGTTGATCATATGAATTGTTTATGTGCTTAGTATTTAGAATGCTCATGTTGTTGTGATTTATAATGAATATAAGGATGATGCTATAGGTATCCTCTTCAACTATTTGAGATGATATCTGAAATGTTATTGTGTTGACATATTCTTGGTTGTCCTGAACTATTTTTGCTGTCAAAATATCTCTTTAAGTTGTGCTCATCTATTAATTTTTCTCCTGCGAGATAGGTTAGTAGTTGTATATTAGTTTGTTTTCATTTTAGACTAGGTTTATAATTAATTAGAAGTCTTTGGGGTGACTATTCATTGTCTTTCCCCTTTTCATTCTTTTAATTCTTAGCGGAAACCAGGCTCACATACTTGTCAAAAATTATACACCAAATGAGACTAGGTCTAATTGGGACCTACCATCGAGTGTTCTCCCTTCCCTGTTTGATAGACCATTTGGACCCATCAACATAGACCATAAAAAAATAAATTGTTGAAATTTTTTGTAACATCCCCGGCTTTAATCCCCACAAATTATAATGTAATTGTATTAATGTAAATTAGGCTGGTGAGCTAAGGTGCTGGGGAAAAGATCCCTTTTGATTTAATGTGGCCAGGGGACAAGTTGCATATTATGAACATTGAAATAATTAATAAAAGTAATAATCATTGAATGCAATATGAGAGGGATGCAAATGATGGGGGCTATGATTCCATAAGAGAGAGGTGTCCAAGGGGGAATTACTCATGGGTATTAATATAAACCCACATTTACGATTTATTATTATCATTGTGTATAACCTTATAAATTGATATTGAGTGTTCCCAAATCCAATAATTAAACTCATGTAAGATGGTGGGTGTGAGAAGTCACATCCCATAGTTATTGGGGAGCATGGAATGAAGTACAATCATCTTTGGGAAGAGTGAGAGTCAAGAAAACAAGTGAGAATAAGGGAAATTTGTATGTGGAATAGGGACAAGTTTTACATGTAGGTTTTTGGTAGAAAGCAGAGAGTTGAGTGATCGGATGAGAACTATCCATATTGTTCTTGGAGGCAACCATTGTTTGGTCATGGTTATGCTAGAAAGGAGGCCTGTGTGCCTACAAAATAGGTTGTAATCCTGTAGTGCATTTTCTTTTTGATGAAATGACTCAATAACCTTGTGAAGGATGTTGTGAGAACTCATGAAGAATATGAGAGTTCCTATAATCCCTAACTAAACTATTCCTAGCCATCTAAATGCATTAGAGGCCCTGATAAATAAATGGTACAACTTGAGGGACTATGAGAAATGGATGGGATACATTCCTTAGTGATCCAGATTATTTTGAGAATGAAATAAAGGCATAGGTATACCAATGAAATTTACATAAATATTGTAAGAAAAAGATAGATACAATAATACATAATTCCTATTAATGAGAGAAACCTATAGAAACTGTAAAAATACAGAGTGAATGACTCGCTAGAATGGTGGTAGCTTATCTCTAAAAAGAGATGGGATGGCTACGCTCATTCACAAGAAGATGATGTTTAAAATGAGGCTCCAAAGGAATTTTTAACATAAATAAAATCCAAAACCCTAACCCCGGAAGATGAAATGCCAAAATGTTTGGGGGCCCCGTTGGGGGTAGTTGATATGTCAACTTCCCGAGGGTGTAACTTTTGCATATGATATCTGTTCGGGGAACACGATATCTCATTGGAAAGGTCTATTCGAGAGGAACACATTTTGACCGGGCTCAAATGAGAGATCAAATTAAAAAATAAAACTTCGTTTAGGGCCTCAAAATGATCCCAGAAGTTTGGGACACAAAAACTGTAGAAAAACTGCCAAGGTGGGCAATTTTATTTTGAGTTAGTGTAATAGGTGTGTGGCCATCAATATCCACCTAGATAATTCCTCCCCCCTTAGGAAGAAATGGTATTCATTATGCCAAGTTCTTGAGGAAGATTTTGTTGAACCTGAACCTTGGTGAGTTGTTTTCCTTGCTGAAAAAGATGCCCTTCTTAGCTAGTTGAAGGTCATCATGAACCTGTTGCTGGAGGGGTTGGATTCATTGAAAAAATATAAATGCATGATCTTCTTGATTATGGGAAGACTTTGTTTGTGAAGATGAAACATGAATAATATGAAGGGCTCTATTATAAATTTTCTTGACTGGGCAGTGTGGGGGCACCCTCGTAGGTGCAGTAGAGATATCTTTGTGCACTTCTACAATTTTTTTGATATGATTTTGTTGGATATAAATCTATTGGGTTAAGGCTGCAGTGGTTACAATGTCCTTATATTTTCCTTCTAAATGGATCATGAAAAAGATAAAATTTGTCATATGAGAGACTACTTTGTGACACTGTTTTGGTGGGAAAGTAGTTGAAACTACCTCTAGTACCCTGTAGAGATGATCCCCCATAGTAACAATGACAATACAGGGTCAAGAATTGTAAAAAACATGATGCTTCCACATATATGGATGGCCTAACAGAACATCACATATTCCAATGGAAAAACATCACATAGCACCTCATCCTTGTATGGATTGATGTTGTAGGATAGGCAACACTACTGGCTGACATGAAGATCTCATACCTAGAAAATCCACCCGATGTTGTATGACTATTGGTGTGGTGTTGCTAGAAAATCCAACTTCTTTACGACCTCTACTGAGATGATTTTATTTTGGCTTCCTCTATCAACAATGAAATGCAGTGGGGTCCCCTTCACCCACGTCTATGAATGGAAGAGATACTCCCCATCCTCAAGATCTTCTGGCTCTTCTGGTTGGATTTTTGTGGTTGCAACAATAACAGTGGGTTCTACATCAATGATTTGTATCCTTTTATTATTTTGTGAATCAGAGTCTGAGCTACGGATTGGCTATTTTTCTTTGAGCTTGGATACCAATAACTATTTGAAGAAACATTCATTGGTGTTGTGCCAAGTTATTTTTTGGAAGTCTCACCACTTTCCAATGCAATTCTTCATCTTCCCACTACCCTTATTTTTTTATGGCTTGGATTATTTTTCTTGAGGTTGGTTGTTCTGTGAGTTAGGTTCGTCTTTACCATACTTTAGTTGTTGAATATTTGTAAACCTGAATTCCTTCTTGCTCTGTTGCTTAAATTTATGTTCGATCTTGATAGCATATCAATAAGTGGCTCCCAGTGATGAGATGTCCAAAAAATCCATTTTGGTTTGGATGTACCGATGTAGTTCCCCGTTATATTTTAGAACTAGATGTTGCTCGAAGTCTTTGATTCCCAACTTGGTGTGGAAGGTATGGATGGTATTTTTGAACTCCGACACTATTTGGCCCCACTCTTGATGCAGTGTGGTCCATCTCATGTACTAGTTGTCATAGTTTCCAACAGGGTAATATTGTTCCTTGACCACATCCATAAAAAAATCCCAAGTTGGCTCAGCCCCAAATATTCTTGACTCCTTTGTGGAATTTTTCTCCCAGTAAGTTTCCCACCAATATTTGACATGGGGGATAGCCTTAAGGAGCGAAAAGGTAATATTTTCTCTATCAGAAAATTTTTGGACAAAGAAATAAAAGTTTATCATATTTAACCACTTTTCCAAAGCATCCACATCTATCTGACCTTCAAACATGGGAATATCAAAACTAACTTGCACCTTGACAGGGGCGGTGCCTCTGAAGTGGCTTCTTGATAAAGACATGTCTATTGTTGTTGACAGTCTTCGTAGGATTTGTCCAAAATTATCGATCATTTCGTCTGTCTATCGCGTGAGGGATTCCACAAGAAAAAAATTAATAGAATATTATGCTCATGCATCTCTTTTTTCTTCTACCATGGGAGGCCGCTTGGGATAGTTGTCCTCAAGATAAACTAGCTCGAGAGCCAACTCTCTATACCATGGCCTCATTGGGGACATGCACTAAGAAACGACAATGAGCAGCCTTCATTAATACCACTGATCTGGATTATTTTGAGAACAAAATGAAGGAAGAGATATAAAAATTAAATACACATAAATATTGCAAGAAACAGATAGATACAATAATACAAAATTTCTACTAATGAGAAAAATGTACAGAAACTGTAAAAATATAGAGTGAATGACTCCGTAGAATGGTGACATCTTATCTCTAAGAAGATATGTGACGACTATGCTCATTTGCAAGAAGACAATTTTTACAATGAGGCTCCAAAGGTCTTTTTAACATAAAGAAAACTAAAAACCCTAACCCTGGAAGATGAAACGCCAAAAGGTTTGTGGACCCCAATGGGGGTAGTTGATAAGTCAACTTCTCGAGGGCGTAAATTTTGCATACGATCTTTGTTAGGGGGGCATGATAGCTCATTGGAAAGTTCTAGACAAGAGGAAAGCATTTTGACTAGGCCATCGATTGTCAAAAAAATGTTGTTTAGGGCCTCAAAATGGCCCCAAAAACTTGGGACCTGAAAACTATAGAAAAACTGCCAAGGTGGAAAACTATATTTCGACCTAATGTAATAGGTGGGTGGCCACCAATATCCACCTGGATCACTTAGGTAGTGCAAGTTGTGGGGAAGAGAGAGGTGGTATATTGGGACCTCTATAGGAGTACAACCTAGGTTTGTGGGATGTTGTGTGTGGGGAATGGATAGCTAGAGAACATAGATGATTTTAGGGGCTAAATTTTGCCAATCGAATAATTTTCGGCACGAAATGAGAGAAGAGATATAATAAGGAAATGTACATAAATATATCATATATCCAATAATATAACAAATATATATCATAGATATAACCATAAACAAAGATATACAGTAATACATAATTTCTATTAATAAGCAAAATGTACAAAACTGCATAAATACAGAGTGAAAGACTCACTATAATGGTGGCAACTTATATATGAGAAGAGATGTGACAGTTATGCTCATTCACAAGAAGATGATGATTGTTACAATGAGGCTCCAAATCCACTTTTAACATAAATAAAATCCAAAACCCTAACCCTAGAAGACGAAAAGCCAACAGTTTTGTGGACCTCGTTTTGGGTAGTTTGGTGTATCAACTCCTAGGGGCATAACTTTGGCATATGATCTCTGTTTGGGGTGCACGATAGATAGTTGGAAAGGTATCGACGAGGAGATTAATTTTGGGGGCTTAATCAAAGCCTTTGGTTGGTTTGAGGTGCCTGATCATGAAAAAACATTGTTTAGGCCCTCAAAATGGCCTCGGAAGTTTAGGACCCCAAAAAATGCTAAAAATAGTAAAATGTCAACAAATTGTTTTGAGCCAGTTGCAATAGGTGGGTGGCCACTAATATCCACCTAGATAAATATTTCGTCATTAGGAATCAATAGTCTCCATTGCGTTGAGTTCCCGGGGGAGAGGGGAAAGTGTTTGTTGAATCTAAATCTTGGTGAGTTGCTTTCGTTATTGGAGAAATTGCTCTGCTTAGATTGTTGAAGACTGTCATGAACCTGTTGTTGGAAGTATTGAATCTATTCAACCAAATTGTTATATCTTGGCTTGACTGGGCATTGTGTAGGTACCATTGTATGTGAAGAAACAATATCTTCTTTCTCTTATGCAATATTCTTCTATTGGAAAGAAAGGCTTTGGGCCAAGGCTTCAGTGGTTGCAATGTCCTCCTATTCACCTTTTGAACAGATTGTCAAGTGGTTGAATTTTGTAGTATGAGAGATTACCTTGCAGCATTTTTTTGGTGGGACAGTAGTCAAAACTACCTTTGGTATCCTGTAGAGATGACCCCCCAAAGTAACAATGACACTACGAGGTTGAGACTCATAAATAACATGACACTTCATCATATATGGCTGGCCCAAAAGAACATCATAGACATCCAACAGGGAGAAATCACATAATTCCTCATCCTTGAAGAGCTATATGCCATATGAAAATCGACACTGCTGGCTGACATAGAGATCTCGTCCCTAGCAAAGCCACCCGATGTTGTATGGTTGTGGGTGTGGTGTTTTCGACAATCCCATTTGTTTGATGATGATTGTTACAAGAAGATGATGATTGTTAAAATGAGGCTCCAAATTCCTTTTTAACATAAATAAAATCCAAATCCCTAACCCCAGAAGATGAAAATCCAATAGTTGTGGACCTCGTTTTGGGTAGTTTGGTGTATCAACTTCCTGGGGACGTAAATTTCTCATACGATCTTTGTTTTGGATGCATGATAGCTCGTTGGAAAGGTATCGACAAGGAGCCGCATTTGGGGGCTCAATAAAATCCTTTGACTATAACTAAGGTGAGTGATCATGATAAAACATCGTTTAGGCCCTCAAAATGGCCCAGAAGTTCAGGACCCAAAAAATGCTAAAAATAGTAAATTGTCAACAAACTATTTTAAGGCAGTTGGAATAGGTGGGTGGCCACTAATATCCACCTAGATCACCAATTTCCATTTTTTCTAAAAATTATTCGCCCAAATTCCATATAATAAAATTATTTTACTTTAAAAATCACCAAAATTTTATAGAAACTATTTAAAATCCTTAGAAATTTGAATATTTTTACAAAACTATCCCCAAATATTTTACATTTTGCATATTAAGGACTAGTAATATTAGCCTAGGTTTCTACATTTTAATATAAATTTCCATAATTAAAATTATCCCTGCTAGAGAGTCTGATCTCCTTGTAAATTCATAGACTCAGCTCAAGGGTGCCCTGTTGTTAAGAGAAAATGAACAACAATACCTATGGTTGGGAGGTTCAACCTTCACACACAACCAATTGGTTAATTATTAACAGATGCATTCTTTGTTACGTTATTATGTTATTTCCACTATGCAAATGGTTTATATGAATGTTCTGTGGTTGTTGGTATTCTTGAACAATTGCATTCATTTTTTAATATATGTTTTTAGATGCATTTATAAATGTGGTATCAATCGATTGGTTAAATCTATGTGTGATCTATAGCTAGTAAGCTACCAGGAATTAATTAAGTACATAATCTTAATTTTAGTGTTTTTTTCGCATGTAATGTGCCTCAATTGGTCTGATGTACATTAGATTGTTGATTTAGGGATTTAAAGATACATATGGATTCCTTTATGGTATGATTAGTGCATTCAAGATTAACCATAGTTATTTCATTCCAACACAATTTTGTAAAAGGAGGAAAAAATAAGTTTGATGTCTTTAACTCCTCATAAAAAATGAACTTGTAATCCCAAAAAATGATACCATAATAAAATCAATTTTTTTTCTCTGTGTCCTAGATCCACCTCAAATTTGAATAAGGGGATCATAAGTACACTTGTACTTGTGTACGAAAATGAATTTTTCATGGAGGCTTATGATTTATGTCTAGTCTTTACATCATTAATTTATCGTTTAATGAAAAAATACGTGGATGCATAACAAGTTAATGCAATTCGAGCATAATTGATGGGAATCAAATCACTTGCAATCAAATAGTCATGAAGAACATTCAAGCATTCAGGTTGTCCAACACATTATCTTTCCACAACAAATCTACATCGACATTCATTCTAGTTTACATCAATTCAACCTCTAAATCAATATCAATTTTGTGAAATACACCTGCAATAGTTTTTCTGTAAGTGTCAAATCAAATCAAGTTTAATTGCATTGTAATTTTTGGGTGCATTCTTAGATGAACCCAACACCCAAGACTTGATTGTGTCATTCTTGTTGGTTGTGGAGCCTGATTATTTTCCTGATTCAGAGGTTTGTTTCAACCATTCTTGGACCCCATTCCTTAATGGGGGGTTTTAGGGGACAAATGTCACCAGGGGGGACGACAAAAATTTTTGTAGCCCCCCTAGCAGGGGATTTGAGGGCAGTGCCCCGAAGCAAAATATTGGGAAAAATTGCCTTGTAAAATATTGTAATTTCATAGTCAATCTGGATTGTTCATTATAAGGTCGCATATATGACGATAGAAGTTATTTTAGGGTTTTTTTCCCTAGAAGGAAACCCTCTTTTATGAGGGAATTGTATTTCGGCTGTGTATATGGGTGATTATTGTATTATGAGAGAGGAGACTGTGAGAGGAAGAAGAGGTAGTTATAATGATTGAGTTATAAGTTGTATCCCTTCATTTTGTTGGATAATAAAAAGAAAGGACCTAACAATTTCTCTGGTGGACATAGCCCACACTGGGTGAACCACATATATCTGTGTCTCTATTGTATTGTGTATCTTTTGTGTTTTATTTCTGAATTTGTTTTATGTTATTGCTCCATGATCCTGTTTTTTAAACAACTAGTATCATAGCGAAAGGTAGCTCATAGGAAAAGAGGGTTCCTGGTTCAAGTGGGAGAAATGGTGGAAGATGGAACTTTTAGGTTTGAGAAATTTAATGACCAAAACTACCAGTTATGGAAGATGCAGATGGAAGATTATTTATATCAAAAGGATCTATTCCTACCATTGGGAAGAATAGCAAAGAAGCCAACGACCATGAAGGATGAAGAATGGGAGGTTCTTGACAGAAAGGCACTAGGAATGATACAGTTGAGCCTGCCAGCGTCGGTAGCTTTCAATATTTCAAAAGAAAATACAATGAAAGAGATGATGGATGCATTGGATAAATTGTATGAAAAACCCTCGACGTCCAATAAGGTATTTCTAATGAAAATATTATTTAATATGAAGATGTCAAAAGGTGGGTTTGTTGTGGATCATTTACATGAATTTAATACAGTTACTAATCATCTAAGTTCTGTAAAAATGGACTTTGATGATGCGGTCAGGGCTCTTATAATATTGTGCTCATTTCCATAGAGATGGAATGTCTTGGTCATGGTTGTAAGTAACTCTGTCTCTGGTTCAAACACTCTAAAATTTAATGATGTTGTTGGTGTTTTTCTTAGTGAGTAAATGTGATGGAAAATCACAGGTGAGACATCAGGTAATGTGTTAAACATGGAGAACAGGGGAAGACAAAAGGATAGAGGAAAGGGCTTAGGGAATCGTGGGAATTATAGGAAGGGAAGATCCAAATATAGACTGGGAAATATAGAATGCTAGAATTGTGGGAAGAAAGGACATCTGAAGAAATACTACAGAGCTCCAAAGAAACAAAGAGATGGACAACAGGAAAAAGATCAGGAAGAAAATGTAACAGGTGATGTGTTACAAGATGCTTTGATTCTTTTTGTAGATAAGATTTATGAGTCTTGGGTAGTAGATTCAGGGGTTTCATTTCATGTCACACTGCATAGGAAACAATTTCTAGATTATGTTCAAGGTGATTTTGGACAGGTTCATTTGGGTGATGATGCACCATGCAAAATTGTTGGAATGGGATAGGTAAAAATAAAGAAAAGAAATGGAAACCAATGGTTGTTGAAATAAGTAAGTCATGTTCCAGATCTAAGGAAAAATCTAATTTCAATAGGGTAGTTGGAAAGTTAAGGTTGTATATCCATATTTACAAATAAGGTGTGGAAGGTCACTAAAGGATCACTGATGATAGAAAATGGAGAGAAGGTAGGTACTTTGTATTTATGTAATGCTAATACTAAATATTCTATCTCTTTATCTTATAAATGAGTGGATACAACACTATGGCATCATAGGATTGGACACATGAGTGAGAAGGGGATGCAAATACTTCAGAAAAGAAATTTGTTTCCAGATCTTAAACAAAATGATTTGGATTTCTGTGACCACTTTGTTTATGGAAAACATAAGAGTCAGATTTCTCAGAGTTGGAAAATAAAAGAAGAGTGAAAGGTTAGAGCTTGTGCATACAGATGTATGGGGACAAAATCATGTATCATCTCTTGGTGGCTCTCATTATTATGTTACTTTTATTGATGATGAAACTAGAAAAACTTGGTTTTATTGCATTCAACAAAAATATGATGCTTTTGACGCTTTTAAGAAATGGAAAGCTTTGACTGAGAATGATACAGGAAAAAGGTTGAAGTGTCTCAGATCAGACAATGGAGGTGAATATTGCAACAAGGATTTTGCAGATTACTATTCATACCATGGGATTCATAGAGAGAAGAGAGTTCCAGAAACACCATAAGAAAATGCTGTGTTAGAAAGGATGAACAGGACCATCATGGATCATGCAAGGAGTATGAGATTGCATGCAAGTTTTCCCTTACAGTTCTAGGTAGATGTTGTAGATATTGATGTTTAATTAATAAAAAAAGGACCTTCAAGATCTTTGGATGGTGGATGTAGCGCACCTTTTCTGCTACTTTGTTTAATCGCTCTGAAAAGGAAACTTTAACGCCACTCTATACACATATTATACAATCCACATGCATTTAAGCAATTAAACACATTCAAGCTTAGAGTAAACATATTATCTACTACTATAATTAACAATCCATAGCGTTTCATAATAATTCATATACACAGCGGAAAACATGATAAAATAAACAACACAGTTCTACAAAACATGATTAAGGCATAGTCAGATACTTACCTTTTAACAGTGTCAGATACTTACGAACCTCCCAGCCTTATACCACACTGCTCATCATCTCAGCAGTGGGTCACCCTTGAGCTGGGACTAAGCTCCACCCCAAGGCAAGGAAATCTAGGCTAGGCTGAGGTTATAGGGAATACAACACACAACCACAAGGAAGGGATTCTCTCCAAGGAACCTCCCACGCTCACTGCCCAGAGACCCTCATTCCCCACATGCCTGCTCCACCCCAAGAGTATACACATTCTATGTCATTTGGACAATCCTTCACTTGCTAATATCCCTTGCCTTGGGTTACAGGAACATGATGAACTGAAAGTCTTCGAGCTCTGTGGCAGCTACAGGGTTCCTTCCAAGAGTTCTCTCCTTCTTCTGCACACTCTCTCACCTAGAGGGAGTCACTCATAGGTGCAACAACCTGTTCTTCCAATCTTCAACCACCTCTCTCACCTAGAGAGAGTGTTGTACAAACTGGCCAACAAGCCACAGAGGATCAAACAATACACATCCACCACAATCCATGGGATATAGACACGAACACCCCAGGGTTGCCACGACAGGTACCACAGCATAGCCAGGCTTAACAGGGATGATACACTTCTGTTCTCTCAATTTGGCAACATAGAATAGACTCACGCTTTGGTTCTCAAGGATGTGTGATGAGTTGTCCACACAAGGGTCAACTCAAACTTAATGGTTCACAACCGAAAGGGTGTCCAGTATTCCAGAAGCAAATACAGACACTGACCTTTTTGGTTCAGAGTGAACGAGGATATCTCTTGTAGAGGTTGGGTTGGTCATGCTATTCAGTGCTACCTACATGCTCAGGTAGTCGGGTGGAATGGAGGAGGAACCCCCCCAACATGGCTCATCTTAGCTTTTCATTGCATGTGATAGGGTTGACACTTGTCCCCCATGCGACTGCATGCCTCCTTCAGCATGCATTCTTCCCACCATTTGGGAATCACATGTCCTTCTAAAGGACTTAGGTTAAGACATATAATGCACATATCTTTTTGGATAATATTAAAATATTATTCCCAGGCTTAAGCCCCCTAAGCTTAGCCACTAGGCTCAACACTTAGCCTCTTTTCCCACCTTCCATCCCCTAATTCCTTGCCCATCCTATGGATGCTCGGTCCCCCTTCACTCATTCATCGTGGTCGATCTGCACATGGTGGTGTTTATGTTTTATTAATTGTTCTGCATGATTACATATACAACAGCAGGCTCCCTGGACTAACAACACATAAGCCTCCAGCTTATAAAAACTTGGCTCACCATCCTATAAAACATAATTACAATTCCTTCAAAACATGGTTTACAATGGGGCTCGGCCTTGGGGACACTACAATCCCCCTCCCCTTATTTTTGCACTGTCCTCAGTGCAACTTACACTATCTCTGCAAGACTTTCAAAATCTTCAAAAAGATGTGGGTACTCTACCCGCATAACCTCTTCATTCTCCCATGCCACGTCCTCAGGACCGTACCAGGTCCACTAGACCTTTACAAGCTCTATAGCTCGATTCTGGAGCTGTTTGCTTTTCTTGTCCAATATGCGCACAGGATGCAGTTGTAGGACACCTTCTAGTTCCACCTGAATCACAGTCCAATCGATAATATTATTAGCATCAGGTACATATTTCTTAGGCAGTGAAACATGAAACACATTATGTATAGTCATAGATGCAGGTAATGCAAGCATGTATGCAACTGGCCCAATCCTTTCCAGGATCTCAAATGGCCCACAAAATCTTGCTGCCAA
>JZKD02S1337010.1:259337-270550 GCA_000966675.3 Picea glauca | reverse complement strand
GCATGTATGCAACTGGCCCAATCCTTTCCAGGATCTCAAATGGCCCACAAAATCTTGCTGCCAACTTGGCGCAACTTCCTAGCTTCAGGGAACTCCTGTTAGTTTTCACTTTCAGAAAAACATGATCACCCACTTTGAATTCTTTGTGGTTTCTGTTACCATCAGCGTAACTTTTCTACCTGTCCTGGGTAGCTTTTAGATTATGTTTAATTCTTATTATTTGGTCTTCCATCTCTTTGAGCAGTTTAGGCCCAACTACTACTCTGTCAGCTGGATTATCCTAGCTCACTAGAGTGTTGAACTTTATTCCATAAAGTGCTTCGAACAGGCTCATCTTCAATGACGCATGATACCCATTATTGTAGGCAAATTCTACCAAATGCAGGTAGTCTTCCCACCTTGATGGTTTATCCATCACATACATTATCAGCATGTCTTCTATTACTCTGTTTATTCTCTCTGTCTATCCATCAGACTCAGGATGATATGTTGTGCTAAAGTTCAGATTCATTCCGAATCCTTTGAACAGTCCTTTCCAGAAATTCGAGGTGAATTTCGGGTCTCTATTAGACACAATTGTCTTAGGAATTCCATGCAAGCGTGCAACTTCTTTTAGGAAAATGTCAGCAACATCTGCTGCTTTGTGGGTGGTTTTCAGTGGAATAAAATGGATAGCTTTAGTAAGCTTTTCCACCACCACCATGATTGAATCATGTTGCTTGTTTGTTCTGGGCAATCCTGTGGTAAAATCCATTGTTACCATGTCCCATTTCCATTCAAGAATAGGTAAAGGCTGCAGCAACCCTGCTGGGTGCCTATGCTCAGCCTTAACCTTCTGGCACTCCATACATTTGGTGATGTATTCAACGATTTCTTTCTTCAAACCCGGCCAAAAGTAATGGCTTTTGACTACTTCCATAGTCTTCTGATATCTAGGATGTCCAGCATAAGCCACGTTATGCATCGCCTTTAGAATTGCCAGCTTCAATTCTGAGACATTGGGTACATACACTCTATTTTTATACAGAAGTAAACCATCAGCTCCCATGGTGTAACTTTCCTTGGTCTGTGGTCTCTCACACTGCTGTAGCTTTGCTACAATACTTTTGTACTGCAAATTAGCATTTGCAGCTTCCAAAATTCTATCTTTCATCTCATTCCACTACATGCTAATGGCTGCAGCATGTAATTCGTGCACTTTTCTGTTGAGTGCATCAGCCACCATATTTTCTTTCCCTTTGATATGATTGATATCAAAGTCATATTCACACAGAAACTCTAGCCATCTAATTTGCCTGGAATTTAAGGTTGGTTGATCAAATAAATATTTCAGGCTGTTATGGTCTATTCTCAACTCAAATCTCTTGCCCATGAGGTAATGTCTCCATTTCCTCAAGGCGTGGATGATTGCTGCCATCTCTAAATCATGAGTGGCATAATTCTTCTCATGCTCCTTTAACTTTCAGGATTCATAACAAACTACAAATTCCTCTTGGCTGAGAACTCCTCCTAGCCCCTCCTTACATGCATCTATGCACACTATGTAATCCTTGTTTGGATCTGCAATCTTTAGGATTGGAGCATTGGTTAGTAGCTGCTTCAATCATTGGAAGTTGCTCTCACATTCTTCAGTCCACTGGAACTTCTTCTCCTTCCTTTGCAAGGAAGTGATAGAATGAGCTATCCTTGAGAATCCAACTATAAACCTCCTATAGTAACCTGCTAGACCCATAAAAGATCTAACTTCTGCCACATTCCTTGGCACTCACCATTCTCGAATGGCCTGTACCTTCTCAGGATCCACAATGATCCCTTCTTCATATATAATGCATCCCAAGTAATGGATCTGCCTTTGATAAAAAGATCACTTGCTCAGTTTTGTGTACAGCTAGTGTTCTCTCAACACCTGCAACACCATTCTCAGGTGTTGCTCATGTTCTTCCTCTATCCTGGAATACACCAAGAAATCATCCAGGAAGACTATGACAAACTTGTCCAAATAATCTCTGAACACTCCATTCATTAAGCACATGAAAACAGCAGGCGCATTGGACAGCCCAAACGGCACCACTGTGAACTCATAATGACCATACCTTGTTCTAAAGGCGATCTTGTTGATGTTTTCATCCTTTATTCTCACTTGGTGATATCCTGATCAGAGATCTATTTTCGAAAATATTTTTGCATCCTTCAACTGATCAAAAAGATCATCAATCCTTGGCAGAGGATACTTGTTCTTGACAGTAACCTTATTCAACTGACGAAAATCAACGCACAGCCTCAATGTCCCATCTTTCTTCTTCACGAATAGGACTGGGGCTCCCCACGGTGACACACTAGGGTGAATGTAACCTTTCTTTAGTAGCTCTTCGAGCTGCAATTGCAACTCTTTCAACTATGGTGTACTCATTATGTAAGGATCTTTCGAAACTAGAGTTGTTCCAGGCATCAAATTTATAGAAAAATCGATGTCCTTCCTTGGAGGTAGTCTAGGTACCTCCTGAAATACATCCTTAAACTCCTTGAGTACTTCATGATCTTCCAAATTCAATACTACATCTCGAGATGCTTCTTCCACTCGAGATGCATATAATTGACAGCCTTTCCAGTAACATTTCTTCAGCTGCATGGCTGAGATTTCCCTCACAGCCATGGCTCTGGGAATTCCTTGGACTGTTACTTGATTTCCCTCTTCATTCAAGCATGTGAACCTCTTGTTACGGCAATCCAGAAGGGCATGGTGTTGGTCCAACCAGTCCATCCCAATCAAGCAATCATATGAGCCTAAAGGCAGAATGTTCAATTTAGCCTTAGTGCTCATTCCTTTCATGTCCACTGAATAGGACTTAACCAATTCAGTGACCTTCTTCTTGGTCCCTGTGGCCAACTGCACTAACCAATACTTCTCATGTTTGCTCCTCATTAGATGCAAACTTTCCACCACTCTAGGATCTACATAACTATGGATAGCCCCTAAATCAATTAAAATAACAAGTGGTCAGTTGTTAATCGTACCTTCCAATTCAATCATGTGTGATTGAAATTATGCTTGCTTGTTGTCCAGGGCTACGTAGATCCTTAGCATTCTACTGCCCATATCCTCCACTATTTCATCTTGTTGAACAGTATGGACATTTTTTGCTTTGTCTTTTCTATCGGGGCAGTCTCTGTACCTATGATTCCCTTTACAGCCCCAACACTCCATAGGTGGAGGCCTTGGCATCTGCTCACTCCCTTCAAATTTCCTGGGGTCTCTAAAGGATGACTATCCCCCAGGGCCATTCTTGAAAAAGGGAGGCTTGTTTCCCTTCTGCCTATGCTCCTTCTTAAACTTCCTCTGATCATTCCAAACCTTCCGAAGGATAGGCCTTTCTCCTTGTTGTTCATACAAGCATTTTGCCTTTCTTATGGTCTCTTCCATGGTCCTAGGATCATCATATTGAATCTTGTCACTCATGGAAGGTGGCAGTCCACTCAGATATCTCTGAATTTTAAAAGCCTCGTCTTTGATGAATGGAACATACTTCAGTAGTTCCAGAAAATTTTGTTCATACTCATCAATGGTCATACTGCCCGACTTGAGTTCGAAGAACTCCTTCATCTTTCTGTCATAGTATCTTTTATTCAGGTATTTCTTCTTGAAATACCTCTTAAAATCCTTCCACATGACCTCTTTCTCTCTGATGTGCTCCACCTACACAAAATGATCCCACCACATGGATGCTTTTCATTTCAGTTGGTACATTGCAATTCTTCCTTCTACATGGGCGGAATAATTTTGCAGTTGGAAGTATTTCTTCATGCCAAGCAACCAGGTCTCAACATCTTCCTCCTTCTTATGTTCTCCATCGAATGTTGGAAGCTTAATCTTGTTCATCTCTCCCTTCAATTCCTCCTTTCCAGATTTTTGATGTTTTCTGGTAGGGGATGGGCTTGAACTACTGTGTTTCTTCCTGTCAGAATGTCTTTGGGAGCAACTAAGATGTCGGCTACCACTCCTTGACCTACTTCTTCTCCCATGGGTTCTGCGACTCTCTGTTGTACTTGAGTCTTTTCCCTTCTTGCAATTCTTCTCTATTCTCTCCAAGCTCTTCAAAAATTTTAAGTTTAATTCACCATGTTGATCCCTGACTTTCTTGAGCTTTCGGCTATCAGCTCTGTGAGCCTTGGCCTCTCTTTGCAATCCTTCAATGATTTCCATTATGTGTCCTTCCTTATCCTTTTCTTTTCTGTTCCCATTGGAGTTCGATCCTTCCACTCCCATATTGACATCCTTTCCTTCCTGTTCATCTTCTATTTCAGGCGTAATTTGCACCTTTCCCCACTCCATACTCGGCGTTGGTTAACTAGAGCCTTGACCTCCGTTGAAATATGCACACGCACTGTGCAATTAAATTTGAAGTTGTCAGGCCATCAAAACTTCACGAACAATCCACAACATTTATAAATAATACGAACAAGAACAAAAGACATTTCGATTCCAATGGGTTTTCTGAGCTCTCATTTGGCTCTGCACTTTTGGGTTTTTTCTTTTTCTTTTTGAAACTTCAGTTTTTGGGACTTTCAAGAATTTTGGGTTTTCGATACCCAGGACTTCATTACGCAGTGACTCCCAACCTCTTTTCACTCCTATCCCCAAAATCCGATACATGGTTTCTTATACGTGATCCAACAATCCTTGACGATCTAGATCTAATGGTCTAGATCCTTTCGGGGTTTTGGGCTTCCAAACACTGATGCACTCTAAATCCCATTAGCCCTCTGAGCTAGACTTATTATTCAAACAACCTCCCCTTATATGACCACATTCATACCTCCTATCGGGGTTTTAGACTTTCCAATGTCGAAACACATATGTCCTTAGGATTCGCGATTCCCCGAACTCTGATTCCCCGATGGATGACTCTCCTTCTGAAACTTTCTCTACTAGCTCGATCTCAGCCATGCATCCCCAAGAATGGATGGTCCCTGTTGCTTCTCGTTATTTCATGATTTCATGATTTCAAATGCTCCAGGTGCCTTGTCTTCAGGATTCGCGAAACGCCAAACCCCGATATACTAATGGGCTCCCAATCTCACCCACGTGTCCCAACTAACGGATGACTCATATCCAATCTCGGGATTTCGCAACTTACAATTCCCCGACGACAAAGTTCTATGTCAACTCAAAACCCCAGTAGCCGATATACCGATGGGTTGCTCCATCTCCGCCACGTGTCCCCACAAACGGACGGCTCAGATCGTTCCTGAAACTTTTACCATGAAAATTCCTGACCTCCTATCATCATGACTTCCGATTTCACTAATGTTGATATCCCGATATTTCAACATGTGAAATGCTGACGGGCTCTTTATTATCGCCACCTATCCCTTCGATATGGATGGTCCTGACTAATTCGGGATTTCGCGTATCGCGATTTCCACACTCCTGTGCAATATCCAAAGGGCTTTAAGCCCCATTCACACTTTTCATATCTAATGGTCATAAGGGTTCACCTTCCCTCCCGAATAGATCCTAAAGCTCCTACACTTATGGTGTGGAGTTCTCTCTCCTTGTGAACTTATACCACACTGGTTGTGGTTTCATAATGCCACTATACCTTGTGAGCTTTAAAACACATCAAGTAACTACTTGACACTTTGGAGCAAACTAGCGTCTGAAATTGTCCTTCCAGACCCAATTTCCCCTCGCATTCTTGGTCCAAAGACTGCTCCACTGGCCCGTCTAGGCTCAGTGTCAAAACCTTGTCTCTAATACCAAACTATAGCGCACCTTTTCTGTTACTTTGTTTAATCGCTCTGAAAAGGAAACTTTAACACCACTCTATACAGATTTTATACAATCCACATGCATTTAAGCAATTAAACACATTCAAGCTCAGAGTAAACATATTATCTACTTCTATAATTAACAATCCATAGTGTTTCATAATAATTCATATACACAGTGGAAAACATGATAAAATAAACAACACAGTTCTGCAAAACATCATTAAGGCCTAGTCAGATACTTATCTTTTAACAGTGGCAAATTCCACCAACCAAGTGCAGGACTTCCACAAACCTCCTAGCCTTAGACCACATTTCTCATTAGCTCAGCAGTGGGTCACCCCTGAGATGGGACTAAGCTCCACCCCAAGGCAAGGAAATCTAGGCTAGGCTGAGGTTACAGGGAAAACAACACACTAATACAAGGAAGGGATTCTCTCCAAGGAACCTCCCACGCTCACTGCCCACAGACCCTCATTCCCCACATGTCTTCTCCACCCCAGGAGTATACACCTTCTCTGTCACCTAGACAGTCCTTCAGCTGCTAATCTCCCTTGCCTTGGGTTATAGGAATAGGCCGGAATGAAAGTCTCTGGGCTCTGTGGTAGCTACAAAGTTCCTTCTAGGAGTTCTCTCCTTCCTCTACACACTCTCTCACCTGGAGGGAGTCACTCACAGGTGCAACAACTTGTTTTTCCAATATTCATCCACATCTCTCACCTAGAGAGAGTGTTGTACAAACTAGCCAACAAGCCACATAGGATCAAACAATACACATCCACCACAATCCACGAGATCCAGACACGAACACCCCAGGGCAACCATGATTGGTGCCACAACATAGCCAGGCTTAACAGGGATGAGACACTTCTGTTCTCTCAATTTGGAAACATGGAATAGACTCACGCTTTGGTTTTCAGGGATGCGTGATGAGTTGTCCACGCAGGGGTCGACTCAAACTCAACGGTTCACAACCGAAAGGGTGTCCAGCCTTCTAGAAGCAAATACGGACACCGACCTTTTTGGTTTAGAGTGCACGAGGATATCTCTTGCAGAGGTTGGGTTGGTCGTGTTGTTTAGCGCTACTTACGTGCTCAGGTAGTCGGGTGGAATGGAGGAGGAACCCCCCCAGCATGACTCGTCTCATCTTTTCATTGCATGTGCCAGGGTTGACACTTGTCCCCCATGCGACTACATGCCTCCTTCAACATGCATTCCTCCCACCATTTGGGAATCACATGTCCTTCCAAAAGGAATTAGGTTAAAACATATAATGCACGTATCTTTTGGGATAATATTAAAATATTATTTCCAGGCTTAAGCCCCCTAGGCTCAACACTTAGCCCCTTTTCCCACCTTCTAGCCCCTAATTCCTTGCCCATCCTATGGATGCTCAGTCCCCCTTTACTCATTCATCGTGGTCGGTCTGCACATGGTGGTGTTTATGTTTTATTAATTGTTCTGCGTGATTACATATACAACAATAGGCTCCCTGGCCTAACAACACATAAGCCTCCAGCTTATACAAACTTGTCTCACCAGCCTATAAAACATAATTACAATTTCTTCAAAACATGGTTTACAATCGGGCTCGGCCTTGGTGACACTACAGTGGAATTCCAGAGGAAGCATGGATAGGTAAAAAGGTAAACTTTTCATTTTTAAAGACTTTTGGTTGTGAAGCATTTGTCCATATTGATAAAGAAAATAGAACAAATATTGAGGAAAAATCCAAGAAGTCTACCTTTATTAGATACGATGTTAATGATTTTGGTTATCAATTATGGGATTATGAAAATCACAAAATCATTAGGAGTAGATATGCCATATCCAATGAGAAGGTCATGTATAAAGATCAGTTGTAGGGAAGAAAACAGGAAAAAGAAAAACCATAATACACAGTGCTTGATGAGATCACTGAAAAAGAAATTCCAAAGGTACTAGAAAATCAAAATGTACAACAACAGGGGCATAAGGTATGCCAAAATATTGCAATTTTTGTTATAATATCTACCAGGTTAAGTAGACCCCCTTAACGATACTCTCCTTCATTGTATTATTTATTGTTTATTGATTCTAGTGAACTAGAAATTTATGAAGAGGCAATGCAGGTAGACACTAAAAAGAAATGGGAGAAAGGCATGAAAGAGGAAATGGATTCATTGGTAAAAAACCATACTTGGGACATGGTTGAGTTTCCTGCAAGAAAAAGAGCATTGCAGAATAAATGGCCTTACAAGTTGAAGGAAGAAGATGGATGAAAAAAGCAATACAAGGCTAGACTTGTTGTAAAGGGGTTTGCACAAAAGAAAGGTATAGATTTTTATGAAATATTTTCTCCTATTATTAAGATGAATTAAATTAGGACTATTTTAATTCTTGTGGCAGTATGTTTGCGCAAAAGAAAGGTATAGATTTTTATGAAATATTTTCTCCTATTATTAAGATGAATTAAATTAGAACTATTTTAAGTCTTGTGGCAGTATAATGTTTTCATATGGAATAGTTATATGTAAAAACAACTTTTCTCCATGGGGATTTGGATGAAGAGATTTATATGCATCAGCCACATGGGTATGAGGTCAAAGAGAAGGAAAATTTTGTATGCAGGTTGAAGAAGAGCATGCATGGCCTAAAGCAAGCTCTAAGGAAGTGGTATTTGAAGTTTGATAGGTTTATGACATAACAAGGTTATAGTAGATGTCATTCCGATCACTGTATTTATTTTAAAAGGATATAAAATGGAAGCTATATTATCTTGCTATTGTATGTAGATGACATGCTTGTTGCAGGGTCTAATATGCAGGATATAAATGTGCTCAAGAAGAAATTAGATAATTCATTTGCGATGAAGGATTTGGGTGATGCAAAGAAAATCCTTGGTATGAGAATAACAAGAGATAGGAAAAATCAAAACTTGACATTGTCTCAAAGTGAGTACATAGAGAAGGTGTTGGAGACGTTTAGAATGAAGAATGAAAAACCAGTTAGTACACCTTTGGCTAGACATTTAAAATTAAATAAGGAGATGTGTCCCGAGACACATGAGAAGATAGAATACATGTCCAGGGTGCCTTATTCATCAACAGGTAGAAGCTTGATGTATGCAATGACTTGCACAAGACCAGATATTGCACATGTAGTGGGAGTTGTGAGCAGGTATATGAAAAATCTAGGTAAAGAACATTGGGAGGAAGTAAAGTGGATTCTCAGGTATTTGAGACATACTTCTACTCATGCATTATTTTTTGGAGGTTCAGACATTGTTCTACAGGGATATGTTGATTTAGATATGGTAGGTGATAAAGATAGCAGGAGGAGCACCACAAGGTATGTTTTTATTGTAGGTGGAACAACAATAAGTTGGATTTCAAAACTACAAAAGGTTTTTGCACTTTCAATAATGGAAGCATAGTATGTTGTTGCTATAGAGGCTGGTAAAGGGATGATTTGGTTACATAGGTATATGGAGGATTTGGGAAAGAAGAAGGAGAATAGAAGTTTGTACTATGATAGTGAGAGTGCCATTCAACTTGCAAAAAACTTGTTGGATGAAGGCCAAGTCAGGAGAAAAGGCTATCTTTGGAAGAGAAGAATGGAAGGAGGAAAGTAAAGCTGGAAGGAAAAGAAACACGTGTAAGAGAAGAAGGTGAGTCACACATGCAAGGAAGACCTAATGATGCTAGGGTTAGGGTTTTTATAATGTATTGTAATGGCTGGTGAGCCAAGGATATAAATAAATAGTACTTAGAGAAAGAATGGATAGATGGGAAGAGGTATAGAAAGGAAGAGATAGTTGTAAGAATTGGATGAGTCATTAATATGGTGAGCTAGGGAAGTAGTGAGCGACTCAATCCCGAGGGTTAGATCACAGGCCAAGGAGCTTGGTGCGATCTAGTCAGAATCAGATGGATCGAGGAGCCTGTGGAAGAGAGTAAGGCCTAAGATTGTAAACACGTGTGACATGATATATTACTAAACTATAATGAAGATATTGAGAGCCAGATCTTTGAGGACGTAGCTTAGGAGGGGGTGAACCATGGTAACACCTATGTTATGTGAATGCATGTATGTGTCTTTATGGATAATTAATTGTTGAATGTTAGATGAATGAATTAACTAGTTAGATCTGGTATTCCACATGCATGAATAAAATGATTGCTATAATTATATGTTAGACTAAATGAATAAATATTAAATAGTATAACTGCATATCTCCACTCATTTCCAGGTTGCAAACACCTGAGTATTGCAGCCACCCACAGAGATATCTTAGGTGAGACTATGCAGTACACCCTCTGTGATGTGTTGCCTTTTGTCCTATTACACGCGCCGATAGTTTTAAAGGGATTTTGTTGGGAGCTTATCAAATCTGAACCAGGGTCAATCTATGCTAGTAAGGTAGAATACAAATAACCCATAAATAATCCTAATACAAAGACCAATAGAAGGGTTAAAAACCAACAAATGTTTTTGTTGCCGGTGGGTTGGCAGAAAATGGGATTGAGTATGTGAGATTTGCAAAAGACGCGTCAAAGGAATGTCGAACTAGATAACAAGATGTTGAGAGAATGAGAATCTAAAAGGGGATGTTGAGACTATGGAATCCAACGAAGGCAGAGATAGAGAGTTGGTTGAAGACAAAGGAACTAGAGTTTGCATAGAAAGACAAAAGAAGCACGAGGTTGACACCGTGCAAATATATGGACAAGTGCGTATTCAACGACATGCATGAAGTTTTTTTCTTTGATTTCCCACATGTATTGTAGGAGTGGATAAAATGGATGAGAGAAAACCATCCTACAAATCGGATTAGCCAACTAGAGTGGAATCCTAAAGAGATCACGCAGTTACAATGAGTTAATAATAAGTTTATGCATGTAATAGATTTCTGGTTAGACAACATTGTTGCAGGATTTATCACAGAATTTGTAGTAGATGCATCGAAGTATTAAAGCACAGCTGAACAAGAGTTCTTGAAGGGACCTTAAGGTAGGTACATCATATCATTATATACTTATATTAAGATATTACTACATAACAAAGGTATAATGACAATGGATTCAGACATATAAACTTCCCTACGTTCATGGGGGAAGGGGGGAAGCACTGATAGGAGAATGAGAAATGGAAGGAGAAGTCGATAAAGGAAAGAAAGAGGCCTTGGACACAATTATGATGGACAAAGACCAGATCAACAGGATCATGGAAAGAACTAGAAAAATGTGCAGTGGAGTACCCTACCAATATAAGGTGAACACCGCCCCCTGGGGGTAGCTCAGTTGGCAAGTGCCGTGAAAATGAAGTTCCACGAGGTTTCGAGTTCAATTCCCCCCGACTTACCTTGTGTGACACGTAAGGGGCATCGTGGGAACACCTGGAGGTTATAGTGGTAGCGGTTGGATAACACGGCCACGTGTAACGCGAGCACGTGCCCAACTAGT
>JZKD02S1337010.1:248853-259287 GCA_000966675.3 Picea glauca | reverse complement strand
AAAAATAAATATATATATATATATATATATATATATAAGGTGAACACCAAGAAGAAATTTGTAGCTGTGAGGGAAGGCTTGGCAAGTGATAAAGAGGAGGTAGAGGATCATCAGGCCATGGAGAATATTGAGGAAGTCATGCATGTGACATATGAGAGGAAGAAGAGAGGTCCAAGAGAGGGAATAGAAGGAAAAAATCCTATCCATATTAGTGTCGACGTGGAACCCATAAACCCATGTGCGACTAATACACCAAGAAGAACACCACCATTTAGACAACCGAATTTCGAGAGAAGGAATACAACATGAAGTACATATACACAAGGAAAACAAAATGGGGGATCCAGTTCAAGAAGCATTAGTCAAGTATCTACACCGCACGGAGGTAGTAGTTCAACATTCAGGATGGCAGGACATGATCCCACAATCAGATTACCAAAATTCAAAGGAAAAGTGTCAGAGGACCTAGAGAAGCACCTGTTTATTTTTGAAAATATCTAGGAAGCGAAACATATCACATACAAGGATACTAAACTTGCACATCTAGCTATCACACTAAGAGATCACGCATTAGATTGGCACATGAGTTTTGTTGAGAACAACCCGCCAGGGAAAACCATAATGATTGGAGATATCAAAAAGCGATTGATAAATGAATTCCAGAAGCCTAGTTCAGAGGATCAATACATGAATGAGATGATACATATTCAACAGAAACCAAGAGAATCTATATGGGAGATTGACCAGAGATTCAAATGATTAAAGGGAAATCTAAATTATGTCATGATAGATATGCAACATAGGCATCTGTTCGCCAATTCACTGCTACCACACTTGAAATGCCCTTTGCAACAAACGAAGTTTCAAACACAGGCAGAGGATCTACAAGAATCCCTACAACTGGAAAAGAACCAATATCAAAATACATATCCAACCATAGAGGAATTGAAGGAGGATATGAAGAACTTAACATTTCAGCTAAACTAGAAAAAAGGTAAGGACAAAAGACAAGTTGTTTGGTGTGCCACATGTAGGATAGAAGGACACCATATGAATGAATTCCCAAATTTCACGCAGTACATGGTAGTAGGAATGCCAAATCTGTTGACAACATGAGTAATATGGTGTGAGATCTATAAGAAATAGGGACATGATCCATACCACTTCCCAATGATGCATAAGTACCAAACAATATCGAAGAGTTTGTATTGCAAATTTTGCCAGTCAATATGCCATGATGACAAATATTTCAGAAACATGGACCTCATGAGGGAAATAAAATCATATGCTTATAGGGTGTAGGCAAAAATGATGACCAGGAAAGCCACACCACAGTTTAACCAAGTATAAACCCCATATGACATTGCACAATAGAAGTATAACACTTCGCAACAACAATATAACACGTCGTAGCCGCAGTACAATACCGCACAACCACACTATAATCTCATGTTGTATAACCAAGTGCCCCATTATAATGAACCACAAGGGGATCGAGCTGGCTACAAAGGTGGAGGGAGAGAAAGAGGAGGCTTTGGAAGAGCAAGAGGACTAGTGGTATGCCACAACTGTCAATAACCATGACACTATGCAAGAGAATGTCCACTTCCATCTATGACATGTATGTATTTTCGTGCATCAGATCATGACACCAAAGAATGTCTGACACTATTAGGGAAGATCCAGGAAAAGAGAAATAAGAACAATCTGAATGTTCAATGGATTTCGGAAGAAGTAAGGGATGACGGAAGAAACATCAACATAGTTACGCGGGGAGGAGCTAAAACAGGAAATGATGCAGTAAGACAAGAGCCAGCACAACACCAATGGGTGAAGAAGAATGTTGAACCAAAGAAGCAGTTTGATGCGTAGAACAAAAAGGAGATATTCAAGAAGGATAGGCAAGAATTCATGAAACCAAGAATTTCATCCAGATCAGTTGTGCAACATAATAAGGAAGTACAATTGTACGATATGCCTCCATCGCTAGATAACACCAAAGAAACAAATCCCCTGGGACAAGTAAGTACGATTAAATGTTTTTTTGCAATCCCATGTTAAACTACTAAATGGTCCATCCTTTGTTAAAGTATTACAAAATATGATAGAAATATGTAGCATAGAGGTAGAAGGAAAGCTAGAATAGAAAACAACTAATCATCTACATACAAGAAGGAGAACAAATAGGGAATTCAGAATGAACGTCGACATTGGAGATTTCAACATTGGAGATATTATACTGGATTTAGGATCCAAAGTAAATGTGCTACCCAAGAATACATGGCAATGTATGGGAGGACCTACATTAGGATATTCACCTGTTCAGATGAAACTAGTGAATCAACATAGAGTTCTACCAATTGGAAGACTAAAAGGAGTGACAATAGATCTGGATGGAGTGCACACTAAAGCTGATTTTGAAGTAATAGAGATAGTGGATGGTACAACACCTTATCCGAAATTTCTTGGCTTGGATTGGGAATTTGATAATCAGACCATAATCAACTTAAATATGAGGAATATGAAATTTGATTCAGGAGAATACATATTCATCGTGCCATTGGACCCATCAGAAGGGGAAAGGTTTGCAGAACCTACTTGCTTGGACCTCGAGGAAATTAACTAGTTGTACAAAACAACTATGCTAGAAGAATATTATGTGAACCCAATTGTAGATGGGGTAATCAGTTGGAGAAGAATCACCTCATGTGACTCAGACCTAGATATAGGCTTAGAAAATTGGTAGCAGAGGTTAGACGAAGTCTCCACAAGAAGATGTGCAAGAATAGACTGCGCAGTAAGATGGGTAGGTACGAAGATAAGGGAACCTCCCAGCTTCCATGGGGTGAATGAATTAGAATCATTCTTAACAAAATACGAAGATGAAGTGTTAGAAAATTAGAGGTTGTTATCCCTGGATATAACACTCAAGGAAACACCTGCAAGATGGTGGGGTGCAAACAAAGAAACAACTAAGGAATTGTATCAATGTAAGTGGTTATTGCGCATTAGGTTTGGCGCAAAACATGGAAGCAACCAACTACATAAATATGATGGATAGGGGGAACCAATAGAACACTTGGGGAAGTGTAGAATTATATGGAGAATGACACCACCAGAGGAATGGCCTCATCAGTTTATTCACACATTATAAGGGATCCCAATAAACTGGTATATAGACCAGGAATTGCGCATAGGAACTACAAACTAGACAATATTAAAAAATAACTTTACATTAACTTTCTCATTTGAGCATGAGAACCCCAACATAGACTCAACACTTAAACAAATTAGAGAGGTGATATTCATTAAAGAACAGGAAGTTGAACTCATGACAGAGGAACAACAATAGAACAGAAAAATAGTAAAGGAACTATTGTCATGTTACCATGTGCAGGATGAAGCACCAGATGAAGACGACCCATGAAACATTCATATTGTGGAAGTTGAAGGAGAAAGAGAAGTGGAAGGTATAACTCTGGAATCTGAATTATTTTATGTGCCAATCAAGGTGAATAAATTCAACATTGGGACAGTTGAGGATCCCAAAATGTCCAGCATTGGAGATTACTGGGATGAGAAAACAATGGAAAGAATAACAGAGTTATTGCGTGAGTACATCGACCTGTTCCCAAAAACGTGCACATAAATGAAATGCATAGCAAGAGATATAGGTGAAATGAATATACATCTCAGATCTAAGGCAAGACCGATCAGACAACTACCATATAGACTAAACCCTATATATAAGAAAAACGTCGAAGACAAAATCGATAGGATGTTGGAGGCTGGAATCATAGAACCTGTAGAGGAATATGAATGGGTAAGCCTGATGGTAGTGTAGGAGAAGAAAAAATGGGGGATAAGGATATGTGTGGACCTGAGGAAGATGAATGATGCGTGCTTACATGACCCATTCCCTACTCCTTTCACAGATGAGGTGATGGATAAAGTAGGAGGACAGGAAGCTTATTCATTAACCGACAGATTCTCAGGATACCATTAGATCAAGATAGCCCTGAAAGACATATACAAGACCAATTTTTCCATAGAATGGGGATCCTACCAGTACAGAGTGATGTTGTTTGGACTGAAGAATGCAGCAACAATATTTTCTAGAGTAGTCATAGCTGCATTCAAAGAATTCCTCCACCAGTTTCTAGAGGTATATCTGGATGATTGGATAGTCTATAGTTCGTTGAAAGACCATGTAGGGGTGTTGAGGATGATGTTAGAAATATGAAGGAAATGTCAAATATCATTAAAAATAAATAAGTACATCTTCGAAACACCCTTTGGAATACTATTGGGACATATAGTATGCAAACAAGGCTTACTAGTAGATCCTACCAAGATTGCAGTAATCGTTAATCTACCACCACAAAAATCAGTTCATTAGTTAAGAGAAACATTGGGAAACACAAGATACTACAGGAAATTTATAAATGGGTATGTGTAGATCACTGCACCAATGGAGAAATTGTTAAGAAAAGACAACACATTTAAGTGCAACGAGGACTATCAGCGAGGACTGGACACCTTGAAAGAGAAGATGGTAACCACACCAATACTAGTATTCTAGAATTGGGAAAAGACATTCCATGTATATGTAGATGCATCCTCCATATCACTTGGAGCTATTCTGGTGCAGCCAAGATTAGGATAATTGGACCATATTATAGCATTCACTAGTAGAAAACTGTCAAAATCGGAGAAAAACTACAATACCACATAGAGAGAAGGCTTATCTATGGTCTATGTGCTTCAGAAGTTCATAAATTATTTATTGGGAAAACATTTCAATATGTTCATAGACCATTCAACTCTGAAATACCTCGTCAACAATCCAGTGTTGGGGGGGGAGAATTTGTATATGGTTATTTTTGTTCCAGGAATTTGACTTTGAAGTGATAGTCAAACTAGGAAAGTTGAATGCATGACCTAATCACCTGTTGAGTATCACTAATGGAGAGGAAACTACAAATATAGAGGATAGTTTTCCCGATGCACAATTATTTTCAATCCAAATAGCCGATGAATACTTTGCAGACATTATCCAATACTTGAGTATAGGGACTACGCCACAAGAATTCAACACTGCGTAGAAGAAAAATAAGGTAGTCCGGGTTGTAGACTATCAATTGATTGCAGGATAGTTATACAAAATGGGTGTAGATAACATCTTGAGAAGATGTATGCTATAACATGAAAGACCTAGGATTTTAGAAGAAGCACATGAGGGAATAGCAAGAGGAAATTATAGAGGCAAAGATACCATGCATAAGGTATTGCGTGTAGGACTATGGTAGTCAACTGTTCATAGAGACTCAAAGCACTACTTCCAGAAATGTGATGTATGCCAGAGTGTTGGCAAATCAAATAGAAGGGATGAGATGCCCTTGAGACCACAAGTAACCCTGCAGGTATTCGAAAAATGGGCAATAGATTTTGTGGGACCGATTAAGCCACCAAAAAAAAGTTCAAGAGAAAGGTACATTATTATTTTGAAATAATACTTGACAAGATGGGAAGAAGAAGCACTGGTAAAATATTGCAGCGCAGAGAAAACAACACACTTCTTGTTTGAGAAAGTGATCACCAGATTTGGATGCCCAAGGATTTTGATGAGTGACCAAGTCACTCACTTCATTAACAACACTATTAAGGCTATGAATGTGGATTTTGAAGTTTATCATCAAAAGAGTACACCATATCATCCTTAAGAAAATGGAACAGTGGAATCCTTTAACAAGATCCTCAAGAATGCATTGAAAAATATATGCAACATTAATAGGGACGATTGGGACTTGACAGGGCAGACACCATTCAGATTGGTGTATGGATAAGTGTTAGCACTTAATCTCGTCATGTTCTTTCAAGTTGTGGTTTTTGTCTAAATCTGTGATTTTTCCCGTCTCTTTCCTTTTTGTAGATCCAATCACATATTTTTCCTCCTAACGTCTATTTTCCTTTTGTTTTCCTTCATCCTTTTTTATTAACCGGTTTTCCCTGTCAAAATTGCCTGAGAAATTTCGACCTTGAGCCTTTCTGTATTCCCTAAGGTCAATCACTTTTCTCTTTACCTCTATCACTCAACCTTCATTTTCCTGAGTCCCAACCATGTCATCCAAGTCCTCAATTGCACAGGCCGCATCACTTAGAGCGGTTAAATATGGATTTGAATCAAGCGAGCGAGAAAGTTCAGGGTTCAACGAAGGCAAGTGAGCGTGGGAATCAGGAGTTTCAAATGATGTAAAATGATTCATCATGCATCGAAAAATCCCTATTCGCAAAGGGGAAGATCTTAAATGTACAAATTAAGGGACGTGTGGTGCAATATCTAGTTTTCACGATTTTGCGGGTTGGGAAAGTAAGAGGACAGAGTCACGAGGACTTGCGAAACACGAAGTCGCAAAGTAATTCAATATGCCAACTCCAGCAAGATGCGTGGCGTGAGATATGAGATATAGAGAGAGTTCTTCAAGAAAGTTGAGGGGAGGAGTGCTGATGGCCCAAAGTCCTGAAACACTAATACAATCTATGCCATCCATTTCGGAGGGACACGTGTCATCTAGTCTGAGCATTGCGATTTTGTGACTTGGGGTTTTGAGCATAGAGAGCATCATGAATTTGTGAAACGAAAAATTGTGATGCACCTAAGAGCTAAGCCCACTATCGTAGCCCAAAGTCACATGAAAGGTGGGGCCAAGAGAGAGACAAGACCCCATTCAGTCATCAGGCAGCTAAAGCTGACTAAGGAGATGATCATGGCCATCCATTCTAAAGAAGGATCAACTGTCGATCTCAAAGAGAGATTTCGCGATTTCAAGCATTGCAATGTTGGAATCAAGTTGGAGTGGAAACCCCTGAAAGGTGAAGTCCCGATAGAGCCTTTGAATGAAAGCTCTAGGTCACGGCTTGAGGTCGTATGCAAGATTAGAGCGATAGAGGGGACCTGTGCCAAAAGGCCAAGAGCACCTGTGTTGAATGCAAATGAAAAACAACATGGCTCGAGGTGCCAAGATCATTTTGAAGAAGTCATGGGCACCACCTAGAGAATTCATGAGTGTCAGGGCTCATCCTGATCTTGATGAAGGTAGTTATGAAAGTGGGGGGTGGTGGTTGAAACCTTGTATCACCCCATTAAAAGCAAGCATGGAAGAATGGTCGTTGCGGCAGGTTGATGACCCAGAGCTCCCTTGTAGATGCATTTTCCTGCAAAGCCCATACTGTCTTAAATTTGCACCTGATAGAATAATGCAAGTGCAGTCAGGTAGAGGAAGATGAAGATGCTAAGCATTGAATCTAATGCTCAGAGTGTGTGTCTGAAGGGAGCAGTTGCTCTGAGTATATATACTCAGTTTTTATATTTTGTAATGGTCGATGGTAGAGAAAAGCTCCTGAATTGTAAAGTTTTAATGATCTCTCTAGTTATTTGGTTATGTATATGCATTTGAGACTTCTTGTTTAATGACATTCGGCTTTCTTACTCACTCTTGTTTCCCTCTGATGCTGAAAAAATTCATGATTAACTGATTCACTTGAATTACTGTGACTACATTATGATGAAAGTTTGATTATAGTGTTGTTATAGTTCCTTTCATTTTCTTTGAGATTTGAATTTGAGAAGTTCTCATGTTTAAATTGTTCCTCCATGGGCTACTGAGAGACCCGATGTCCTCGAAAAATCTCTACATTTTCTCACTAAAGTCTTCCTCCTACTCACCCTTACTACAACTTACTGTCTAAAGTTAAACTAAGACCTCACCTGCTTGTGCATGTCAGTCCAGTTTTCTAAGTTAAGACGATATTTTCTTGAGACTGCTCCCATTTGACCTTTTTATAACCAACTTGTGACATAAAACTTTGATGGGTATCGAGCTTGCCTTTCTCACAATTTGAAGGGCGACTTCAGGTGCTAAAATTTCTAGCACCGTTGTCGGGGACGAAATTGAAGATTTTCCCTGGGATTGAATGACAAAGCTTACTGGTTTTGAAGGTGCATCAAAACTTAGTAAATTGAAGATTGAAACTGTGCACCTAGTGAATCCATTGATGCAAATCCACTGGCGACTCCACTTTTTCAGCCGTGGCTTTTAGAGGCATACACACGAGGTCTACTCCGTAGCTGCCTTTAGAAACACCTGAAGTGGACCCAGAGAAAATCATCAGAAAAGGGAAGGACCTTCGATAAATTAATTCTACTACTGAACCAAGTATTTCTGATTATTTTTACTCTCCTCCTTTAGAAACTATGATAGCTTCTTCTCATTCTTCTATCACACCGTCTGTTGGATTTTCCTGAGTTTCAAATTTTGGGAGTGTTCCTGTGGAGTTTTCCTCTCCTGGTCTTCCAATGGATGGAGAAATCCTCATCACTCCTCTTCCCCCTGAAATTGTACCATGGTTTAGATCCAATGCCTCAAAATATTTTCCTGCTCAGAGATTTACCACCCCTCCTATTATTGTTGTTGGTACTACAGATAGGGAAACCTATGTCTCTCCAAGTCTTGTGGCTTTTACTTTAATCCCTCTGTTGTTTCCTTTTCCTCTCGGAATCTCACTTCCAACCTCCCATGTTCGAACTCCTTCCCCCCCTAATTCTCCTCCACCTCATATCCTGATGGTGGGTGCCAATCCCCCTAGAAATAGAATGGATGCCATAGTGGCTGCTAGGTATGCCCCCCTGGTCTTTCTTCAACCTCTTAATTCTCTCCTCTCCAGTGGTGAGCTTAAGAAAATATGTAAGTTTACAGGGGAGGGAGATATAACCGCAGAGGAAAACCTTGCAACTTTCTATAGTTTTGTGGATAATTATGTCATAGTAGATGAAGATGTATGGATGAGGATTTTTGTTCATAGACTTGATGGAGAAGTCAGAAAGTGGTTCAGAGCTCTGGATCCTAGATCCATCACTAGGATTGAGGATCTTGACGATGTTTTCTTGAGACAATGGGGGGATAAAAAGGAATTTATGTATCATATCACAGAGTTCAGCTCCCTAAAGAGAAAAAGGGGAGAGTCTACCTCTGACCTCTCCAAAAGGTTCAAAAAGATGTACAATAAAATCTCTGTTGAGATAAATCCTACAAAGGCCTCTACCAAAATTACCTAGGCCAATGCTTTTGACCCTGACTTCTGCCTCCTATTAAGAGAGAGAGAAGAGCTACCTCGTTGGATTATATGCAAGATGCAACCCTAGAAGTAGAGTCTAACATATTGGCAGTTGACCGACTCAGGAATAAGGCTGATAGAGACAGAGGAAGGGAAAGGTATGAAGCCTCAACCTCTAGTTCCTCTGCTCACCCCCCCTCTAATGGATGAAGTAAATAAGTTGTTAAAATCACTTTCAGCTAGAATGGAAAGGTTGGAATTAGAAGGGAAGCAGACATACAAAAACCTTCAAAATGTTGAGAACAGAGGTAACTTCAAAAGGCCGAATAACAATACTCCTTAGATCATGCCAAGGGAACAAAGGGACAAAGATAGAAATGATCAGAAAATCTCGACTCCTCTCCAAAACAACCTTGTTATTGATGAGGAAGGGGAAGAAGAAGTGATAGAACCTGAAATTCATTGTATTGGAGACACCTCCCCATTTCCTCATTTAACTCAATATGCATACAAAGACTCCCTCATGAACAGTGAAATAAATGAGCTGAGTAAAGGGGAAAAGACGAATAATAGCCCAATAAAATACAAGCTCTGATCTACGAAGAATCAAGGGAATTCTGATGTCCCTGATCCATCTCCTAGAGCAAATAATATTGCTAAAGATGCATCGAATCACAACAAATAAAAGAAAGATCAGAATTCCTCACCAATAGCCAAAGATATTGTCCCAGAGGTGAGAGAAATTCTGAAGCCCCCTTCCTCCTTTAGTTTTGAGCATGAAATCCAAAATATCAGGATCCCTGTACCCCTTTCAGAGATGGTTAAGCATGAAGACCTCAAAATATCCCTCTCTAAGTTGTTGTAGTTCGATCCATCCTGCCATTCCACAGACTCAGTGAACCTCCAAGTTGAAAAACCAGCAGTAATATTAGGTCCCATGGTAGAATATATAGATGATTCATTCCCTCCCTTCTACAAATATCTGAACATACACGATAAGGTGTTGCATAATTGTCTAATGGATTCAGGGGCCTCTCATAATCTCATGCCCAAAACTGTCATGGAAGAATTGGGGCTAGAATTCTTGGGGTTATTAAATATCTGGTCATGACCTTGTTTTAGCTGCCCATGAAAAGTGTGGTCATGGAAATTGTGGTAGTTGATGTTCCCCCCAAGTTCGACATGTTGTTGTCAAGATCATGGATAAAGAGACTTGTGGGAACCTTGCAAATGGACCTCACATATGCTACCATTCTAGTGTTCGGAGGAGAGCATAGAAAGTTGTATAGATAAGCTCAGTTGGCCTACATTATAAGTGAT
>JZKD02S1337010.1:235555-248803 GCA_000966675.3 Picea glauca | reverse complement strand
ATGCCCAAAACTGTCATGGAAGAATTGGGGCTAGAATTCTTGGGGTTATTAAATATCTGGTCATGACCTTGTTTTAGCTGCCCATGAAAAGTGTGGTCATGGAAATTGTGGTAGTGGATGTTCCCCCCAAGTTCGACATGTTGTTGTCAAGATCATGGATAAAGAGACTTGTGGGAGCCTTGCAAATGGACCTCACATATGCTACCAGTCTAGTGTTCGGAGGAGAGCATAGAAAGTTGTATAGATAAGCTCAGTTGGCCTACATTATAAGTGATGAAGCAGACCCCACCAATAATCCTATCTTTACCCTTGATATTTATTTGGGATCCATCTTATTTCATCTCATCGATGCCCCTGAACCTCCTCTTGAGATCAGAAAGCCCATTACCCTCTGTGAAATTCCTCCTCTCATTACCTCTGTGTGGAAAATGTTCTTTGATGGAGCCTCTTCTAGAGAAGGCATTGGTGCTGGAGTATTTTTTTTTTCCCTGCTCAGAAAACCATATCCATGTCATACAAGCTAGAGTTTGAAACTACCAATAATGTGGTAGGGTATGAAGCTCTTGTTTTGGGCTTAAGGGCTGCAAAGAACATGGGGATCAAGGAAATATCTATGTTTGGGGATGTTGAGTTAATTGTCCAGCATATCAAAAATGCTTATTAGGAAAAACACCCTTGGCTTAGAGGTTATAGAAATGAAGTGTGGGATCTGATTGACAACTTTTTCTTGGATTTCAAAATTTCATTTGTTCCCAAAGAAGAAAATTTCATGGCTTATTCTTTGGTTGTTTTAGCTAGCAATTTCAGAGTCCCTCTGCAACCCAAGCTCAGGTGTGATGTAGAAGTAAAATACAGACCCTCTATACCTGACAATGTCAAGCATTGGAAGGTATTTTAAGATTATCTTGAGATCAAGATATTCCTGGAAGTTGTTGATGAATTTTCTGCATTACACATAGACCAGGATCCTGATTCTCAAAGTAACCCACATGCTGATGTATTTTTAAATAAAATTGCTAATAATCATATTGTGCAGTTACCAAGCAATCACATCCCAAAGGGACTAGTCCCTTTGGAAAGGAGTTTTGACAGTAATGATGTGGTCTTGAAATCGCGAAGGCAGATTGATGATGTTGACATAGCCGAATGCAACATTAGCATAGATAAAAACTCTAAGTATGTCAAGTTGTCAAGTAGCCTATCAAGGGAGCAGTGGGCTGAATATGTTGATTTATTAAAGGAATTCGATGATGTGTTTGCCTGGACCTATGAAGATATCAGAACATATGACACCAACATCATTGAGCACAAGATTCCATTGAAAGAGGAGGCCAAGAAATTTAGGCATAAATTAAGACAGAGTAATCCTATGTTGTTGGCTGTCATGGAGAAGGAGGTAAAGAAGTTATTGGATGCCCAGATCATCGTGTCTTTGGGATATTCAGAGTGGGTGGCCAACCTGGTCCCGATGAGAAAGAAGAGTGGGGAAATCAGACTTTGTGTCGATTTTAGGAACCTGAATAGGAGCTCAAAGAAAGACAATTACCCCTTGATAAAAATGGAACACATATTACAAAGGGTAACTCGCTCATCAAGGATATCCATGATTGATGGATTTTCGGATACAATTAGATCTCCATCCTGCCTAAGGACAGGGAAAAAACAACCTTCACCACTTTGTGGGGAATGTTCATGTATGCCAAAATGCCCTTTGGATTGATGAACGTGGGGGCTACCTTTCAGAGAGCCATGGATATCGCTTTCAATGGAGAAAAGGAAAAGTTTGTGGTCATCTATCTGGATGACATTACAGTCTTCTCCAGATCAGATAGAGAGCACTATGAGCATTTAAAAAGGGTTTTCCTGAAATGCAGGAAATTTGGTCTCTCTATAAACCCCAAGAAATCATTGTTTTCCATGAAGGAAGGAAAATTACTGGGGCATATAGTATCTATCGAGGGGGTAAGAATTGATCCCAATAGGGTGGAAGCAATCCAAACCTTGTCACTCTCAAGATCTAAGAAAGAGGTCCAGTCTTTCTTGGGGAAAGCTAATTTCTTGAGGAGGTTTGTTTCAAATTTCGTTGAATTGGTGAAGCATATCATAGCCATGCTCAGGAAGGGGAATGAAGTGAAATGGACTTGCTGATCCCAGAGAATCCTTCAACCAAATTAAGAAATAATTGACTAAAGCACCTATGCTAATTAGTCCTGATTATTCCAAGGACTTTACGATTTTCTCCTTTGTGTCATTTGACACTGTAGCGGTTGTTTTGTTGCAAAAAAATGTTGAAGGGTTGGAGCAACCCATTTCCTTTTTCAGTTGGGCATTGAGAGATGCTGAGGTGAAATATGACATCATGGAAAAGCAGGCCTACGATTTGGTTAAAGCCCTCAAAGCTTTTAGATTCTATGTCCTGCAATCAAAATTCATCGCATATGTCCCTTTAGCTGCCATTAAGGAAATTCTCATTCAGCCAGACATAAGTGGAAGGAGGAGCCGATGGATTACCAAAATCCTTGAATTTGATCTAGAGATCAAGCCCACCAAATTGATCAATGGTCAAGGTTTAGCCAAGCTACTGGCTGAATCTAATTGCAAAGATTTGGGGGTAAATTTCGTAAATAATTACTTGGAAAGTTAGTAGGTTGAGTTGTTTGATACAAATGCTCAGACAGACCCCCAATTAGTAGGATGTCCTTGGTACAAAGATGCATATATTTTCTTCAGAAATTGCAGCCTCCTGATGGCATGCAAAGGAGCAAGGAAAGATATTTAAAGCTCAAAGCAATTAAATATTTCCTTGTTAATCAAATTTTGTATTGGAAAGACCCCTTGGGGGTGATTTTGAGATGTCTGGACCCACAGGGGCCCAAAATATTATATTTGATTTCCATGACAGCTTATGTTGGGGCCATCATTTCTAGAAAACCACAGCCTACAAAATACTCAGGGATGGGTACTATTGGCCCACCTTATTCACTAATTTATGTGTGGAAGTCAGGGCTTGTATCAAATGTCAGAAATTCTCTAGAAAACAACAGCTAAAGTCCCTTCCATTGAAACCTATGGTTGCTTCAAGGCCCTTCTAGCAGTGGGGCCTAGACTTCATTGGGGAAATTCATCCTGCATCCAGTGGTCAACACAGATGGATCCTGACTGCCAAAGATTACTTTACCAAGAGGATAGAAGATATTCGCACAAGGAGTGCTTCTCACAAGGTGATCATCGATTTCTTGGAGGATATCATAGCAAGATTTAGCTATCCGAGTAGAATCATCACATATAAAACAATTTATTTCAAAGCCAAACCATTGATCCAATTTTGTAAGTAGTTTGGAATCAAGTTGATTCACTCTACCCGATACTATCCCCAAGGCAATGGACTAACAGAGTGCTCTAACAAAGGCCTCATCAAAATCATTAAAATATTGTTAGAGGATAACAAGAAATAATGGTATTCAAAGCTCAAGTTTTCTCTGTGGGCTGATAGAGTGACAATGAAAAGATCTCTCGGCATCTCTCTGTTCCAGCTTGTATATGGAACAGAAGTAGTTTTTCCCTCTCAACTGGACTTGCCTATGGTGAAATTATTTCAATATCACCAAGGTGAGCCTGATGATATGATTAGAAGAATCCAACAATTGGTTAAAGTACAACAGGAAAGAGAGTATCTCCTAGACAGAGCACACGAGCATCAACAGAAGATCAAGCAGGCTCTTGACAGGAAGGTGAGAAAAGAGGATTTCTTGCTGGGAGATCTAATACTGAAATTGGATGCACCCAAGTAGGACAGATGCAAGCATATCAAATTTGAGGCCTTGTGGATTGGTCCTTTCAAGATTTCTACGACATTTTCTAACAACACTTATAGGTTGCAGAATCTGGAGGGAGATGAAGTTTTTGGTGGTCTAGTAAATGACCACTTCTTGAAAATGTTTTTTGTTTGAAGCCACAATCAGCATCCCACCATTGTAAATATTATCTCTATTTTTATTTTTATGTTGTTTTTAATAGGAGACTCCATAACCCAAAGCAAGGCACTAGAGTTGTGTGTTCTTGGCAGCTCGCAGGGAGCATGCCATTCCCCATGGAACCTAATGTTAGCACTTAATCTCGTCATGTTCTTGCGAGTTGTGTTTTTTGCCTAAGTCTATGATTTTTCCTATCTCTTTCCTTTTTTCATACTCGATCATAGATTTTTCCTCTCGGCATCTATTTTCCTTTTGTTTTCCTTCATCCTTTTTGATTAACCAGTTTTCCCTATCAAAATTGCCTGAGAAATTTTGGCCCTGAGCCTTTCTGTCTTCCCTAAGGTCGATCACTTTTCTCTTTACCTCTGTCATTGAGCCTTCATTTTCCTAAGTCCCAGCCATGTTTTCCAAGTCCTTAGTGTCACAAGCCGCAACACTTAGAGCAGTCAAATATGGATTCGAATCCAACGAGTGAGAAAGTTCAGGGTTCAAGAAAGGCAAGCAAGCGTGGGAATTGGGAGTTTCAAATGATGTAAAATTATTCAGCATGGATCGTGAAATCCCTATTCACAAAGGGGAAGATACGAACTGTCCAAATTAGGGGATGTGTAGCACAAGATCGACTTTTCATGATTTATCGAGTTGGGAAAGTAAGAGGGCAGAGTCACGAGGACTCACAAAATGTGAAGTCATGAAGTAATCCAAGCCATCAACTCCAGCAAGACAGGTGGCACGAGATCTGATATGCAGAGAGAGTTCTTCAGGAAATCCAAGGGGAGGAGTGTTGATGGCCCAAAGTCCTGAAACACTGCTACAATCTGGGTCATCCATTTCGAAGGGACGTGTGTCATCTAGTCTAAGCATTGCAATTTTGTGACTCGGGGTTTTGAGCATAGAGCGCATCGTGGATTCACGAAACGTGAAATCACAACACACCTAAGAGCTAAGCCCACTATCACAACCCAAAGTCACATGAAAGGTGGGGCCAAGAGAGAGATAAGCACACATTCATTCATGAGGTAGCTAAATCTAGCTAAGGAGATGATCATGGCCATCCATTCTAAAGAAAGATCAATAGCCGATATCAAAGAGCCATTTCGCAATATTGGGCATCACGATGTTAGAATCAAGTTGGAGTGGAAACTCTCAAAATGTGAAGTCCCGAAAACACCTTTGAATGAAATCTCCAGGTTGTGGCCCGAGGTCCTATGCAATATTAGAGCGATAGAGGGGACCCATGCCAAAAGGTCAAGAGTGCCTGTGTTGAATGCATATGAAAAGAAGCATGGTCCAAGGCGCTGAGATCATTTTGAAGAAGTCATGGGACCCTCCTAGAGAATTCATAAGTGTTAGGGCTCATCCTGATCCTGATGAAGGTAGTTGTGAAAGTGGGGCATGGTGGTTGAAACCTCATATCACCCCATTAATAGAAAGCATGGAAGAATGGTCGTGGCAGCAGGTTGATGGCCTAGAGCTCCCCTATAGAGGCATTTTCCTACAAATCCCATACTGTCTTAAATTTGTGTCTAATAGAAGAATGCAAGTGCATTCAGGCAGAGGAAGATGAAGAAACCAAGCATTGAATGTAATGGTCAGAGTGTGTGTGTGAAGGGAACAATTGACAATTTCTTTGAGTGTATATACTTATCTTTTATATTTTGTAATGGTTGATGGTAGAGAAAATCTCCTGAATTGTAAAATTTTAATGAACTCTTTGGTTATCTGGTTATGTATATGCATTTGAGACTTCCTGTCTAATGACAGTCAGCTTTCTTACTCACTCTTGTTTCCCTCTGATGATGAAAGAATTCATGATTCACTGATTCACTTGAATTACTGTGACTACAATATGATGAAAGTTTGATCATAGTGTTGTTATAGTTCCTTTAAGTTTCTCTGAGATTTGAATTCGAGAAGTTCTTGTGTTTAAATTGTTCCTCCTTGGGCTACTGAGAGACCTGATGTCCTCAACAAATATCTACATTTTCTTACCGAAGTCTTCCTCCTACTTACCCTTACTACAAATTATTGTCTGAAGTTAAAATAATACCTCACATGCTCGTGCATGTCAGACCAGTTTTCTAAGTTAAGATTATATTTTCTTGAGAATGCGCCCATTTGACCTTTTTATAACCAACTTGTGACATAAAACTCTGATGGGTATCGAGCTTTCCTTTCCCGCAATCTGAAGGGAGAGTTTTGGTGCTAACAACAAGAAGCAGTGGTTCCACTAGAGTTTTTGGTACCTAGTATACATGTAGAAGCAATTACGAACATGACAGAATGAGGAACATTACAAAAAAGGATAAGTTAATTGATGATCATGGAGGAAGATAGGATTCTAGAAAGGTTTCACCAAGAAATACAGAAAGAAAGAGACAAATCTTGGCATGAAAGACATATCAAGATAAAAAATTTCAAGGAGGGAGACTTAGTATTGGTGTATGACAGTAAATCTCTTCAACACCCAGGAAAACTCAGAATGCATTGGTTAGGACCATACGAAGTAAAGACTATCAAATATGGGGGAGTTGTACAGTTCAAGGATTTAGGAGAAACATAACTCAAAGGGATGATCACTGGGATTCGAGTGAAGTTATATAGGGACAATCAACCTCCTAGCACAACAACAGAGGGGTTACCATGTTAGACATCAAAAGATAATGATAAATGGGTAGCATGCTAAAAATAGAATGTTCACAAGAACTTGAAAACATTAGGGCGATGCAGAAAGGACCAATGGTCACTAAAAAATGAAAACAAAGGAAATGGAGGGTATGGAAAATAGGTGCCAATGAACAACTACTATCAAAATTGAATGACAAGAATGATCGACAGGACACCACATTAATCACACCAATTGGCGACGGTAAGGGAATTCAATCGCAAGTACAAGGGAAGTGCCAATTCATTCAAAACACAAATTGGGTAATGTCTCTAAGAAGTTTCACACAATTCCTATATAAGGTAAGCACGCGGGGATCATAAGGGTTATTATGAAATTGAGAAAATAATAGAGTGACAGAGTATACGAGGCAGAGAGCGAGTTTGCAAAAGTTATAAAGCCAACTAAGCTCAGCGAAGAACATTTTTACTACCATGGCACCACCCAAGATAGGAGCATTGAGTCAAACCTGCAAACGACCTCAAAGAAACTTTAGATCACTATAGTAGCCACAAGGAAGCGAACAAATACCACCTTAGCCTTTGGTATTCGTCAACATGGATGAAATCCCATTGCCCAATATGGAACTAGGAAGCCCCACACCAGTGGTGGAGGAAACCCAATAGACAACACTAGTGGGCATGGATATTGATATGTCGAAAGAAGGACAGAGCCAACAGACCCAGGATATAGGAAATACTTTGCGCTATGAAATCATTTAAGAATCCCCGAGCGTTAATGGGATGGTCCTAAACTAGACAGAAATGGCCACACCAGAAAGGTCACACACTGCCGTGTCGGATCAACCATAGGAGGGCATAGTAGAATATGTCACCGGTCGGGCAAAGGAATATGCAGAAGAGGTAACAATGGAGGTTGGAACCTTGATTCAGCCACCACAATGGAAGGGAAAGCAACCACTAGCAAGATGACCATGTAGGAAGGCTTCCACAACCATAGTCTTACTGCGCATTCCATAAGGGGTGCGTGTCACAGGTAACCTGTTAGGCCATGTGGAAAAACTATGGTGCTTAGATCACGATGTGACCAACATAGACAAGTTTCCAGAGTTTGCAAACAAATTTTACCTGGATACTATGGGTATAGGACACTTCGACGAACCAATTAACCAACCAAAACAGTGGGTAGCCAGACTGGCCAAAATTGGGATTCTAGGCCTATTGGAGATTATGCCCTTTGGAAGGGTCTAGGATGTAACCAACTACGTCAAGAAGCTGATTGCAGTTACCCACGAAGGATACCTATGGGTGGAAGATCCCATCTCAATAGACATAGATATCATTACATATATTATAGGGATACCATCTCGTGGGGAGACACCCATGGAGTTCCTCGATGACAAAATGAAGGAGAAGGCACTAGTCGAGGAAATGAAGAAGATGTATGGTACATAAAGAGGGTCACACAAAATATTAATTAAGCGCATTAGTGACGCAGCTGCAAGGATGGCCACAAAAATCATGGCGTGCAAGTTACTCAAGAAGTGATGCAAGGAGAAAGTCCCTCCTAGGGTCATCGCATCAACAACACAGTGTATGTAGAGTGTTGTACTTAGCTAGGTCTCATACTTGTTAAATCTATTCCTGGAAGACTACAAGGATGCATAGGACCCATCAACAAAATTTCACTATTATTGGCCACTCGTCCCAATCACCTTGGTTAGATGGAGGGATCCTAAGTATACATACTTTACTAAGAGATCCACTCATTGCCTCCCATTGCAATACCTATCACTAGGGAGCACTTCAGACCCTAAGAACAAAAGTGCAAATGCAAGCATGTTTGTAGGGTATTACAATGACCTGCAAGAAATAATTTCCAACACTTGGCAGATTACACCAAAAGTGGTCGTGCAATATTAGGGCATAGGCAACTTTAAAGTGACCATACATGCAGTATGGATCCAAGCATGGAAGCATCCCAAGAATGAATGGATACAACTGAGGTTTTGCGTCAAGGAAGAAGATGTGGAAATGGCCATCAAGGATTGGCACGATGACTGGAGGGTTCCAAACATGAATCAAGAGATTTTCACGGATAAGGAGACTGATGTAGAGAAAGAATAGAAACCTACAGTAGACAAAATGATGCCCAAGAAGCCAAATCCAAGTCAGAACCCAACGCAACAAAAGAAAGGGGGTGTGTCCATGAAAGGTACCCAGGCGGGGAAGAATAACAACACCCAGATGCAACAAGAATAGGAAAAATATTCTGAGACAACACAGGGGACCACATCAAATTCTACTCAAAAAGAGAAATTCCAGACCAAGAGGCCAATCCTACAAATGGGGGGTGCGTACAAGAAAACTAAGGTGCACAAAATGCCACTAGAATACACAATCGCTGAGGACGATGCATAACTCCTGGCCCAAATGGTCCAAGACTGAACAACAGAGGATTTTGACAAAGCCCAATGCCAAAGGGACATGATTCAGGATGAGCTGGAAGACATGAGGTAGCTCCTCAAGTAGATCAGAGAAATGTAGAGGGCTGCCATAGGAATAGAACCAGTCCCTGCAACATCACATATATGATCCAAGGTTGGATCGAGCGAGCAGGATAGGATCCAGGTGACAGCAAAACCGAGATCGACGTTTCATGTTACACTCATCATGTTGCACATGGATGAAATTGTGGGCTAGACAACCTTGAAAGATCTGGCACAAATACAATTGGTAATGGGGTGGATATCAACCATGGCATTATATAAAATACAAGTAAGCATCGTGCAGGAGGTACAGTCACATGAACGCATAGATGCAATAGAACTACAATAGATGAAGGAAAACAAAGAAGCATTGCAATTGGTGCTCAAGTAGGTCAAGCTCGAGACCAAGGATGAGAAGGATCACGCAGATAGGCTCTAGAATGGATTGGCGGTAGCCTATGACAAAATTCCAAAGAGACCGTAGACAAAAGAGCTCACGAAGATGCAAAAAATTTATTAGATTGTGAAAAAAATCGATCAATACAGGCAGGAAATCGAGAAACTCTGGCAACAAATCATCCCTACCACTACCCCAGAGGTGAAGGAGAAAAGGAAGCAGGAAGCAGTAGGGTAGATGGAGGATATGGAATGACAAGTCCGTGCAGCTTCCGACTTGTTTGATAAAGCAACACAACTATGGACAAAGTTGGAGGAGGATCAACATGTCCAGAAGTGGGACTAGGAAGAGGAGAAGATACACGCAGTTATACATGAACTCAAGAAGAGGCAGAAGATGATGCATATCACTGAGCACCTCAAAGGAGTATAGGATATTAAGAATCTACAAGCATAACTAGCCACACAGACATAGAAGAAGCATTGACAAACTCAAATGGAACCTCTCCAAGATAGGGAAGTGGAGGTCATTGTGTAGGTAGAAGAGGCAAAGAAGAACATGGCACAAACTCATGCAGAGTGCGTAGATATGATCAATGACGAGATTGCAGTGCAAGTATTGGATGCACTCAGAGAAAATATCACGCAAGCTCAAACACAAGAAAATGAACTCATATATAAGTTTCAGGCTCTCACATGAGCTATTGAATATGCACACAAAGTTCACATGTTAGTGTTGGGGGCCTGTTGGATGTAGGTCGAGTCAGGATAAAAGACTTTTTTTGGAAGAGAAGCATGCAAAGAGGAAAGGATAGTTGGAAGGAAAAACAACATGTGTAAGAGAAGTAGGCGAGGTGCGCATGCAAGGAAGACCTAATGATGTTAGGGTTAGGTTTTTTTAATGTATTGTAATGGCTGGTGATCCAAGGATATAAATAAGTAGTACTTAGAGGAAGAAGGGACAGATGGGAATAGGTACATAGAAGAAGAGAGAGTTGTAAGAATTGGACGAGTCATTAAGCTGGTGAGCTAGGGAAGTAGTGAGCGACTCAATCCTGAGGGTTATATCGCAGGTTGAGGAGCCAGGTGCGATCTAGTCAGCCTCGCAGGGATTGAGGAGTCTGTGCAAGAGAGTAAGGCCTAAGATTGTAAACACGCATGGCATGATATATTACTGAACTATAATAAATAGCTTGAGAGCCAGATCTTTGTGGATGTAGCCCAAGAGGGGGTGAACCATGGTAACACCTATGTTATGTGAATGAATGTATGTGTCTTTATGGATAATTAATGGTTGAATGTTAGATGAATGAAATAACTAGTTAGATCTGGTATTCCACATGCATGAATAGAATGACTACTATAATTAGATGTTAGACTGAATGAATAAATATTACAGAGTACAACCACAAATATCCACTCATTCCCAAGTTGCAAACACTTGAGTATTGCAACCACCCATATAACTATCTCGGGTGAGACTACACCGTTCACCCTGTGTGCTTCTTTTCCTTCTAGTCTACCAGAGGGGCCGATATGTTTAGAGGAATTTTATTTGGAGCTTATCAAACCTGAACCAGGGTCAATCTATGATAGTAAGGTAGAATCATAATAACCCATAAAGAATCCTAAGTAAGACAAAGACCAATATAAGGGTTAAAAACCAACAGAACTCAACCTTCCATTCAAAGACTAAGCATATACAAATCATGTACCATTTCATATGATCCATCTTGGAAGATGGACATTTGAAGTTGGAAAAGATACATACTAGCCATAATCCTGCAAACATGTTAACAAAGGGAGTAACCACAGAGAAACTGAGTTCCTACTCAGTTTCAATTGGTCTTCAAGAATGAAGGTGAAGATGAGAAATTTTCCAGGTCCAAGGAGGAGTATATTCTAGCAAGTACAACAACCATGGAGTTGTTGTGATCAGTCTCCAAGTGGGAGATTGTTGGTTGTGGAACCTGATTATTTTCATGATTCAGAGGTTTTTCTCGGTCGTGCTTGGACTTCATTCCCTAACAGGGGTGTGGGGGAGATTTCCCCCCACAACTGTTGCTAGAAGGGTCGAGAGGGGGTGATGACAATTTTTTTATCCCCCCTGGAGAGGGATTCGAGGGAAGCAACGCCGAAATGAAATATTGGCAAAAAATTCCTTGTAAAATATTGTAATTTCGTAGTCAATCTAGACCGTTCATTAAAAGGTTGCAGATCTGACGGTAGAAGTTATTTTAGGGTTTTTTTTCCCTAGAAGTAAACCCTTTTTTATGAGAGAATTGTATAGTGGCTGTGTCTATGGGTGATTATTGTATTATGAGAGAGGAGACTGTGAGAGGAAGAGGAGGAAGTTACAACGGTTGAGTTGTAGGTTGTATCCATTCATTTTGTTGGATAACAAAAAGAAAGGACTTGACAATTTATTTGGTGGATGTAGCTCACACTGGGTGAACCACGCATATCTGTGTCTCTATTGTATTATGTATCTTTTGTGTTTTATTTCTGCATTTGTTTTATTTTATTTCTCTACGATCCTGTTTTTCTAACAATTCTATTTATGAGTCTATTAGAACCATTGAAAACATCACACTTTGGGTGCATTTTTAGTAGTATCCGACACCCTCACCTTGCTCTAAGAAAATTTCAAACAATTGATTTCAAGAGTTCAAGCGAGTGTGAACTACAAGCAAGAGAGTTCAAGTGAACAAATTCAAGCAAGCAAGTTCAGGCAAATGATTCAAGTGAGCAAGTTACAAGAACCCCTTCCTCATTATCAAATCAATTGTAATTTGGACCTATTTGTACAAGAAGGTATCTTTTAGTTTTTCAAATACTAGATGTGCCTATAAAACCATTTGAAGTCTTTGGTTTTAGTATGATGTTTAGTGTTGATTGAAGAATCTTCATGATATGTTTAGCTCTAATACCAATTTATGTTGGTGGTTCCATCGTCTTTCTTACCCTTGCACCATTTCAAAGTTTTTTTGTCTCCTCATCTTTTGTTTCTTTCTTGTTCTCCATTTTTGGAATTGACAAAAGGTTTTGCTTATTAGTTAGGGTTTCCCTGGACATAGGTTTATTATCATCCTCAAACAAATTATGCCATAGATTTACATAACTCACCTGCATTTACTTTAGGTATGTTTTCCTTGATTAATTTGTGTTTGCCATAGGTATATTTTCTTCATATTCATCACAAAGTTCTAATTCATATACATCTTTGTTTTATTAAGATTCTTCATTACTATGAATATAATAGTATGAATATAATCCCAATATTGTCCAAATTATTCATCATAGGCATAGAATTCTCTTACCAAGTAGGATCTTTTATGAGGAAAAACACCTCCAATGTGCCTTGGCTTCCTATAAAGGAAACAAATTTTTCTGCTTTCCTTTTAAGAGAAAAGTTTTATCTTCCAATGATTCTTTTCACACTTACTATATTTATCATGAGACTTTTAAGCTACAATTCCTTTTTAGATTAGAAGTTCCTTTTTTCTCTTGCCTGCCATATTGTTTCACGTATGAGAAACAATCTTGAGGTTTGAATTTATTTTTAATAATTTTTTTCGTGAACTTTTTGTCCATACAAAATATCCTATTCTACTTTTTTTTATGACTTCTAGAATCATTGCAAGAGACATCTCTTTCCCCCACCCAGGTGGGCATTAATAGAAAAACTTTAAATAAATTTTTCTATTAATGCCCCCGCCCCCCCTACCCTTTAAATTTTCCTATTAATGCCCCCCCCCCAACCC
>JZKD02S1337010.1:217371-228288 GCA_000966675.3 Picea glauca | reverse complement strand
TATTAATAAATAAACTATAAAGTAAAATTAATAATATCTATCCTATAATATTAATATTAAATATCTTATTCATTATTAATATGTGATAATGTTTTGTTAAATTTTATTCAATTAACTATTCATATTTATTTTTATTTTTCATTTTTCATGTCCCCCTGTTCCATGATGTACATGTTGCACTTCCGTCATATACATTTTGCACCCAACAATTTCACATTTATAGTCATGCTTATGTATCAAGAGTCTGACCATCTGCAACATGAGATTTAGTAATTTATAGAATATTATAACATTGTACCAATATTTATAGTAATTTATATAATAATAATTTACACTTTTTACTTAAAAAATAGTATAAACAATCATTTAAATTTTATTCAATATTATTTTTAATGTTTTTAAATGTAAATTTGGAATTTTGATTTTTTTTATGATAATAAAGGTTTGTACCTAGAAATTGATCCTGCTTGACTATAGAGTTAAAATGGATATATAATTGTATATACTATTTTATATTAATATTAATAATTAAACTATAAAGTAAAATTAATGATATCTATCCTATAATATTAATATTAAATATCGTATTCATTATTAATATGTGATTGTTGATTAAGGTTGGTTGTCATTGATGTCAAACCTTGAAGAAAGTCTCGTAGCACAAAGGTTTGGGTAATGGACCCAAGATCATTTGATGTAAATATGACTCATTATTTTCTTGTCGTGGTTGATAATAAGTAAAGATGGATGAACTCCAAAGTGGTCCCCTTCTGGTGAAAGCCCTCATGGGAAGAAGTTTTGCGGAGTGAAAGAACCCATGCTTAATTGTGGAATAATGATATGAAGGACATTGAATTTGTCAATGAAACTATCCTATATGGATAGTTCTTGTCATGCCATTTCCGGTGGTATGTGGAACGTCACATAACTCCTCACGGTTAGAAAGTTATGACCTTATGAAGTTGGAGAACCCCTCATAAGTCTTACAGAAGCCCCCAAGGGTCAAAGTGTTTTGAAAAATAAATTATTTTAAATGAAGAAGCCATAAAATAAGGCAAGTGTAAGGCTACATGAAGATATAAATAAGATGCAAAGCTCACTCATTAAACACACACTTGCACATATTGTATATCTATTTTCTTGTGTAAATCTTCATGCAAATACTTGTGGATACATCTGAAGTGGCGAACGTCTGAGGTAGCATGAAGGGTTGACAACGAAATTCTTGGATTTATAGAAAAACCTATTTTCTAGTGTGTACGCGGACTGTCTATGTATATGGTGTGTATACACGGGTTGTCTGTGTATAGGGTGCATACAATGCGTGAGACATCTATGTAAAGGGAGCGTACATGTTGATAAATTCATGGAACCTTGAGAAGATGAAGATGCATAGGTTCTAGATTCTGAGATCAAGCTCCCAAGAAGGTCTAAAGAGATCAGATACATCAGATCCATCCATTGGTTCAAAAGGTATGTCTTATTTCTATGCATAGTTGGATTTTGATGTATGCATGAGGAATGGCAATGGAGATTTGACGATTCTCCCTAGAGAGATCAGTGGATACATGTGATCTTCTGCATAAGTCAGATCTACAGAATTACAGTGTTGGTATGTTCATCATTGATACTTCTTGTGAGGCATATCGTGTATTTCTTGGTATATGGCTAAGGGTTTTTATAGTACATGGTTGAGAGATTGTATTTGTGTAGTAGTTGATGTATTGAGAGGTTGAATATCAGAAATGGTTTGATGACTAAGATCATGTGGGGGATATTATACTTATTCATGATTACACACACCTATGTGGAACATGACTAGAGAGAAAAATATTTGCCATAAGTAAAGGTTATGAATGAGGATGCATGCATAGGGTACAATTATAGTCTGGATAAAATGACAGGTTACAGATCTACGTGAAAGAAGTTACAGAGGGTCGGAATTTTTCAAGAAAAAGGAAACCCTAGTTTTTTAGAAGGCATACACAGGCTACATAACAGTTTGGTAGTGTACATACACCAGTTTCATAATAGATAGGGTGCATACATACGCAGGTTGCAACACTATAGGTCATGTACCTATTGTATTTTTGCAGATACATGTTCAGTTTAGGTACAAACTGATTACAGAGAAGTTGTGCATATTGGATACAGGTCAGTGGTACAAGTTGATACAGTTGTACGATAGTATATCTCATAGTGACAGGTTGACAGTGTGATGCAGGAGCATCGACAACACATCAAGCGAGCCAGCACATCGAGCGGAAAAACAGCTGGATAAGCCAGCACACATTTTGAAACACCTTGATATTGTTGTGCCAAACATTAATATGTGGATTTAATGAAGCGCACTTTGTATATTTTAGTGGACCTTGAGCGGATAAGATCTCGTCCTTAGGTAGATGAGGCATTTAAGATAGTTAATGTTGTTAGATAGGAATTTAATTCTAGATTTGATAGCTTTAGGAGTTCGAGAGGGAAAATGGATATAGACACCCTCCTTGTATTGTTGTATCACTAGAAGAGATTATTCTGGGTAATCCAAGCAGGAGAGCAGAAGAGAAAGCAGAGGATTGTATGAAGAACACCCACGTACAGGCATTGAATTAATAGAAGGAAAGCTTTAATTCAATCTCATGGTTATGTGTTGTTTCTCTATGTAATGATATTATGCTCATGAATGTTTGCTTCATGTCATGCATTTGTTTTTATATGATTTGTGTGTGATTTCATGGTTAATTTGAAGTCTATGAGAACAAGAAGTTAGTTTCAATTGTTTCTCTGTCTGGGACCAGAAAATTCCTGCAAGGAGTGCAGTTGAATTGTCCACAAGGAGTGCGTGACTGCAAGTTTTAGATAGAGGGAACTTTTGTTCTAAGTTCTCAGAAGAGTGCATACTAGGCACCGAAGCCGTGCAAGGCATGTGCAAGCTAGACGAAGTCTCAGAGTTGTGATTCTGAGAAAAAGGTTGAAGGATTTCTGCTACAGGAGTGCACAGGATCGAAGGCTTTAACACTTAGCCATGATTAAATATTTGCCGCAAGGAGTGCATGCAAGAACTTCTTCCCGAGAGGTTGGACATTGAAAAAAATCTCAGGAGGAGTAGGCCTTTCAGTTCGTCGAGGGATTTCACATAGAGGTTGTGTATCAAAGTGTTCGAGCAGGCTTGCATGCAGGGTGACGAGTTCTATGGAAGAGCGTCTTGTCATTTCATAAAGTTCAGTTGGAAGGAACGGACGGTCGAATTTACTCAAGGAGATTGTGTGAAATCCAGGGTTCGTGGAGTCTCTCGGGGGGAGAGAAAGCTATGACGCAAGAGTGAAGAGATTCGAGGTTCATAACACATCGAGTCGTTGGATCCGTCGCGAGATCGGCTATTGGACCATCGCGAGAAGGAAGCGGAAGATTTGGCCACGGGGATCGCAAGAGGGCGAGAAGCGAAGTTCCAACAATCGCGTGGATAGTGTGGGACACAGTGGGGTGACATGGCAGGTGACCCTAGATATTGGCGTTTCGGCATCTTGGATATCGGAAGTCGAAGAAGGAGTCGATTGGTTACGCGAGTAGCGAAGTCGCGAGGAAGCGAGATTGTGGGTCTTGGCATTTTGACGCATCGGTTATCGAAGGTTGGAATCTCGAGTGTTTAGTATCATGATCAGTGAAGGCATGACAGAGAAAAGTCCCGATAGTAGAGGGAGAAGTCAACGTTGACCGGCGCATCGGGTCTCGAGATTTCGAGAGCCCAAAGGATAGACAACAAATTCGCGAACCGTGAGTTCCAATTTTCCCGACAGTGAACAAAGGGGAAGTTGCATGAAGGAACTGTGGGTGTAGATATTTCGATTGGAAGATAGAAGAGCATTGGTGCTCTTCGGGCCGAGAGAAAGAAGGTCCTGGAGGAGGCGATCGTGCTCCGAGGAGTGCAGTTGGCATGAGAGTGGTATCAGAGCGGGAATATCTTTTCTTTCTGAAGCAGAGAAGAATAATTCATCATGTCACCCAGAAGAGAAAGGCAATCACCTGGTCCAGAATACAGGGATGTGCGAAGAAGAGGCAGGCCGACAAGAAATCTAGAAATGGAGCGACAAATGAGAGATTTCTGAGCAAGGCTTGAAGAGATGGAGACAGCGCAGAGATGCAGAGTTGGTGCAGGGGATCTTAGTGATTCCGAAGTTGAAGAGGAAGCTTGACATGAAGAAGGAGAGGTCACAGATGAGGATGCATTGACTGAGCAGTTGATTAAAGCTATCGCTAGGATGAGTTCAAGAATGAAAATGGATATTCCAGCATATGAAGGAAGTCTGGATGCAGAAGAGTTACTGGATTAGATCTGAGCTATTGATACCTACTTCGATTATGAAGATATCGAAGAGGATAAAAAGGTTAGGCATGTTGTCACAAAGTTGAAAGGACATGCAGCATTGAGGTGGGACGAGCTACAGGCAGACAGATGCTGCAAGGGAAAGCAAAAGATCAAAAGCTGGGACCAGATGATCGCGAAGATGAAGGCGAAGTTCATCCCAAGGGATTACCAAATCACTCTGTTCAGGCAAATGCAGAACCTGAGACAAAAATTGATGACGGTGAAGGAATACACCGAAGTGTTTTACAAGCTCAATATCTGAGCAGGTCATCAGGAGAGCGATGATGAAAAAGTTGTCAGATACCTGAATGGTCTGAGATACAACATTCAGGATGAATTAAGCATGAAAACCATCAGAACTGTTGAGGATGCTTACCAGATGGCTCTGAAATCCTAGGAGAAGCTGAGCCATAAGCAAGGACTGCGAGGGCGAGGCAGAAGTCAGCCCAGAGGCAAGGAAGTTGCCCAGGAGAAATATCAGAAGCCTAAGGAGGAATGGAAGAAACCTTAGGGTAAGGTTGGAAGGGGTGGAACCTCACAGCGAGGACAACCATAGGTTGAACAAAGAGGACAACATAATGGTCAGAGAGGAGATTATGCTAATGCAAATACTTTTCCTCGTACCAGAGGTAGAGGAAGAGGCCGAGGTGGAGTAATCACATGTTTTACATGTGGACAAAATGGGCACAAGTCATTTGAGTGTCCAGAGAAAAAGAAAGATGGAGGAGAAACTCACATCACTGAAGCGCAGAGGCGTGATGTTAAGAAAGAAGACACTGAAAGTGGGAAGTCACTGACGGTGCACAAAGTTCTCTTAACACCCAAGAAAGAGGTGGAGGACATAGCTCAGAGGACCAGACTTTTTTGAACCACATGCAAAACCAAGGGCTGGAAGTGCAAGGTTATTGTGGACAGCGGAAGCACCGACAATATCGTTTCAACCGAGATGGTGGAAAAATTAGAGTTGGAGACGACTGATCACCCGAGTCCATATAAAGTCTCATGGCTACAGAAGGGACATCAGGTGAGTGTCACTAAACAATGTTTAGTTGAATTCAAGATGGGTGAATATAAGGATAAGATCTTATGTGATGTTATTCCTATGGATGTATGTCATGTATCGCTGGGTAGACCATGGAAAAATGACCAAAATGTGGTTCATGACGGGAGAATGAACACATACACTTTGGAGAAGGATAGGAGGACACACAGGTTACTTCCAATAAAGGATAAATAAGTGAAACCGGAAGTAAGAAACACCATACTTCTCATGAGTGGGAAGGAGCTTCTCACAGATATGGGGAAGAAGGAAGATCCACAATTCTTTGTGGTTAGGAAACCGAGAATTGTCCTGACTAGCACAAGAGTGGACAACTTGCCAGAAGAGATTTAGGAACTACTAGGAGAGTTCGCTAACATCATCGTGGATGAATTACCTCGTTCGTTACCACTAATGAGAAGTGTGAGTCATCACATCGATCTCATACCCGGAGCCAGTTTGCCGAACAAAGCAGCATACAAATTGACACTGCAGGAAAATGAGGAAGTCAAAAGGCAGGTACAGGAGCTGCTGGATAAAGGATTGGTTAGAGAAAGCCTAAGTCTATGCACTCTTCCAACAGTGCTTAGTCCAAAGAGGGATGGAGGTTGGAGAATGTGTACCGACTCTAGAGCGATCAACAAAATTACCATCAGGTACAGATTTCCACTGTCGAGAATGGATGATATGATGGATTGCCTGAGTGGGGCAAATTACTTTTCAAAGATTGATCTGAAGAGCGGATATCACTAGATTCGTATGAGGGAAGGTGATGAATGGAAGACAGCATTCAAGACAAATGAAGGTTTGTACGAATGGCTGGTCATGCCATTTGGTTTGACAAACGCACCAATTACATTCATGAGACTGATGAATGAATTCCTACAGGAATTCATCAGGAAATTTGTCGTCATATATCTGGACGATATATTGATATTCTGTAAGACGAAGGCTGAACATTTGAAACATTTGGCCATTGTGATGAGGAAACTACAGCAGGAGAAGTTGTTTATTAATATGAAGAAGTCCTCATTTATGAAGACAGATCTCATTTATATGGGTTTTGTTATATCAGCGAATGAGTTGAAAATGGATCCGAGTAAAGTAGAAGTGATCAAGAATTGGCCATCACCGAGAAATGTTTTCGAGGTGAGAATTTTCCATGGTTTGGCTAGTTTCTACCAAAAGTTCATCAGGAATTCCAGTGGAATTAGCACAGCAATGATGGACACCGTGAAGAAGCGACATACAATTTTTCATTGGACAATAGAGGCAGAGAAGAGCTTCGATCTGTTGAAGCGAAAGATCACAGAGCAGCCAGTGTTGGTGTTGTCAGATTTCAAGAAGACATTTCAAGTGAAATGTGATGCAAGAGGATATGCCATAGGAGTGGTCTTGAGTCAAGAGGACAGGCCAGTTGTATATTTCAGTGAGAAGATGGATGACGCAAAGCTGAAATACTCCACGTATGATAAGGAGTTTTACACCATCATACAGGCATTGAAGAAGTGGAGGCATTACTTGATCCCAAAAGAATTTGTATTGTATATTGATAATCATGCATTACAATTTGTGAGTCAATAGGATAAGTTGAACCAGAAGCATGCAAAATGGGTAGAGTACATGCAGAATTTCACGTTTGTGATCAAACACATTTCAGGAACTGCTAATAAAGTGGTTGATTCTTTGAGCAGGAAATGTTTGTTGCTGCAGGAGTTCAGAGTCAAAACATTGGGTTTTGAGAATCTGAAGGACATGTATGCCAGAGATGCAGACTTCGAAGAAGCATATGAAGCAGTTGAGAATCCAGTTCTCAGAGATCGGAGTCCATGGATAGACTACATGATCCAGGACGGATTGTTGTTCAGAGGCAATCAACTGTGTATTCCATATTGCTCCATGAGGGAGAATCTGCTAAAGGAAAAACACAGCAGAGGCTTGGCAAGACATTTTGGTCACGATAAGACATTCACGAAGTTGAGAGAATCATATTTTTGGGTGGGCATGCGAGCAGATGTCAAAACGTTTGTTGACAGGTGTCGAATTTGTCAGCATTCGAAGGGAAGAAAATAGAACGCGGGTCTTTATCAGCCATTACCCATACTGAAGAGGCCATGGGAGGTGATTAGCATGGATTTTGTATTAGGTTTTTCGAGGACGTAGAGAGGGGTTGATTCCATCTTTGTGGTGGTAGACATGTTTTCAAAGATGGCACATTTTATTCCGTGTCAAAAGACCAGCGATATGACTCACATCGCAAACTCGTTTTTCAAAGAGGTTGTTAGACTTCATGGATTGCCGAGAAGCATAGTCTCGGACAAGGACACCAAATTCATAGGTCATTTTTGGAGGACGCTATGGAAGAAGCTAGGAACTAACTTGGCATTTAGTTTAGCTTATCATCCACAGATGGATGGAAAAACTTAGGTGGTTAACAGAAGTCTGGGAGACTTGCTGCGGAGCTTGGTGACCGAGCACCACAGCAACTGGGACAACATTTTTCCACAGGCAGAGTTTGCGTACAATGATTCTGTGAATCGGAGTACAGGAAAAAGTCCATTTTAGATTGTGTATGGGACACAACCGAGGGGAGTTTCTGAACTCATGGAGTCAGAACAGGCTATGACTAACAGTGCAAGTGTAGAAGAATTCGCTGAGGCAATGAAGGAACTTCATAGCAAGGTGAAGCAGCGACTGGAAGATTCAAATCAAGAATACAAGCACAGGGCAGATCAACATCGAAGACAAATTCAATTCGAAGTTGGAGATCTTGTTCTAGCACACTTGAGGAAGGAAAGGTTCCCAAGGGGAACATACAACAAGCTCAATATGAAGAAGATTGGGCCATGCAGGGTCCTGAAAAAATTCAGAGAAACTGCTTATGAGATTGAGTTGCCGGATGGCATCAGGATATCTCTAATATTTAATGTTTTGGATTTATACCCATATAGGGCTGGAGAAGCAAAAACTGGAACTGAAGAACCAGTGATCCAGTGGACTAAACAATTACCAGTTGTAGAGAAGCCGCAGATGGAGTGCATACTGGACAAGTGAGTGGGAAAGAAGACCAGGCGAAAGCAGTATCTCAAGTATCTGGTCAAGTGGAAGAACCACCCAGTGGAAGATGCCAGCTGGGAGACAGAAGCAGTCATCCAAAATCATGGACAGAGCGTGCAGGAGCTCATGGACAGGAGCCCATGAAAGTTTTCAAGCCGAGGAGTATGATGCAGGAGCATCGACAACACATCAAGCGAGCCAGCGCATCGAGCGGAAAAACAGCTGGATAAGATAGCACACATTTTGAAACACCTTGATATTGTTGCGCCAAACATTAATGTGTGGATTTAATGAAGCGCACTTTGTATATTGTAGTGGACCTTGAGCGGATAAGATATCGTCCTTAGGTAGATGAGGCATTTAAGATAGTTAATGTTGTTAGATAGGAATTTAATTCTAGATTTGATAGATTTAGGAGTTCGAGAGGGAAAATGGATATAGACACCCTCCTTGTATTGTTGTATCATTAGAAGAGATTATTCTGGGTAATCGAAGCAGGAGAGCAGAAGAGCAAGCAGAGGATTGTACGAAGAACACCCATGTACAGGCATTGAATTAATAGAAGGAAAGCTTTAATTCAATCTCATGCTTATGTGTTATTTCTCTGTGTAATGAAATTATGCTCATGAATGTTTGCTTCCTGTCATGCATTTGTTTTTATATGCTGTGTGTGTGATTTCATGGTTAATTTGAAGTCTGTGAGAACAAGAAGTTAGTTTCAATTGTTTCTCTGTCTGGGACCAGAAAATTCCTGCAAGGAGTGCAGTTGAATTGTCCGTAAGGAGTGCATGACTGCAGGGTTCAGATAGAGGGAACTTTTGTTCTAATTTCTCAGAAGAGTGCAGACTAGGCACCAAAGCCGTGCAAGGCGTGCGCAGGCTAGACGAAGTCTCAGAGTTGCGATTCTGAGAAAAAGGTTGAAGGGTTTCTGCTACAGGAGTGCGTAGGATCGAAGGCTTCAACACTTAGCCGTGATTGAGGATTTTCCGCAAGGAGTGCATGCAAGAACTTCTTCCTGAGAGGTTGGACATTGAGAACAAGCTCAGGAGGAGTAGGCCTTCGAGTTCATCAAGGGATTTCACATAGAAATTGTGTATCGAAGTGTTCGAGCAGGTTTGCGTGCAGGGTGACGAGTTCTACGGAAGAGGATCTCGTCATTTCGTAAAGTTCAGTTGGAAGGAACGGATGGTCGAATTTCCTCAAGGAGATTGTGTGAAATCCAAGGTTCATGGAGTCTCTCAGGGGGAGAGAAAGCTACGGCGCAAGAGTGAAGAGATTTGAGGTTCAGAACACATCGAGTCATTAGATCTGTCGCGAGATCGACTATCAGACCATCGCGAGAAGGAAGCAGAAGATTTGGCCACAGGGATCACGAGAGGGTGAGAAGCGAAGTCCCAACAATCATGTGGACAGTGTGGGCCACAGCGGGGTGACATGGCAGGTGACCCGAGATATCAACGTTTCGGCATCTTGGATATCGGAAGTTGAAGAAGGAGTCGATTGGTTACGCGAGTAGCGAAGTCGCGAGGAAGCGAGATCGTGGGTCTCGACATTTCGACGCATCGGGTGTCGAAGCTGGAATCCTGAGTGTTTAGTATCACGATCAGCGAAGGCATGACAGAGCGAAGTCCCGATAGCAGAGGGAGAAGTCAGCGTTGACCGACGCATCGGGTCTCGGGAATTCGAGAGCCCAAAGGATAGACAGCAAATTCACGAACCGCGAGTTCTAATTTTCCCAACAGTGAACAAAGGGGAAGTCGTGTGAAGGAACTGTGGGTGTAGATCTTCCGATTGGAAGATAGAAGAGCATTGGCGCTCTTCGGGCCGAGAGAAAGAAGGTCTTGGAGGAGGCAATCGTGCTCCGAGGAGTGCGGTTGGCATCACAGTGGTTCCATCATTCTATTTATACTTCAGAGTAGTTGTACAGGGCAAGGACATGTGGTTGTAGCCACCTTCTGGTTGTAGCCGGAAAACATGGGGGTTGTAGCCTCCTTTTGCTTGTAGCCAGAGAATTAGGGAGTTGGAGCTTCTCTTAGGTTGTACCATGAGAAACTAGGGGGTTGAAGCCTCCTTCCAGTTGCATCTGGAAAACAAAGGAAGTTGGTGCTTCCAATGAATGTAATTCTTCAAGACATATAAGAAAAAACATTTCGTCGTTTTCTCCTAATTTGGGTTTCCACGTAAAACATTGGTGTATTGATTTTTCATTTCTTATTCCTCATTATTGGATAATAATACTACATTGATATAACACTTGTATTAATTTGGAGAAAAAATATTACTATTGCACTATTACCGATTCACCCCCCCTCTCACAGTAATCCAACAATTGGTATTAGAGCTGGTTCCTTCAGAAATCAGTTTAACCACTGAAAGGTAGATCATGGAGAGTACCAACTTGTATAAAAATGGAATACCATAGTTTGATGGACAAAAGTATGCTTTTTGGAGCATAAGG